>CAUYPK010046691.1:0-30652 GCA_963574355.1 Loris lydekkerianus
CCAGGCGTCCTCCAACTTTATAAACAGGGGGCCAGTTCACTGTCCCTCAGACCGTTGGAGGGCCGGACTATAGTTTAAAAAAAAAAAACTATGAACAAATTCCTATGCACACTGCACATATCTTATTTTGAAGTAAAAAAACAAAATGGGAACAAATACAATCACACCGCTGCATGTGGCCCACGGGCCGCAGTTTGAGGACCCCTGAACTCTCACTACAACCTTGTGCAGTTAAGTACTAGTGCCACTCCCATTTTATAGACAAGAAAACAGAATTAGCTGTGCAGAAGAACCAAGTGAAATCAGGTGCCTAGAGGTCAGTCATCTAAATTCAGTCCCTTTGGTTCTTCTACTGCACTATGTTACCAGGGTGGAAAGTTGACAAGATGGAAGTTGACATCTGAGGTAGGATCTAGTTCTAAAGTTCTATCACTGTATGACTCCACGTTCCTATGTTTACTGAAGTGGGTCTTCCGTAGTTTGGCCCAGATTCCATATCGACCTTCCCAATGCATTTACTTCACAAGGCTTTATTAAAATGGAATAATGTACATATGTAGTAAAGTCATAGCATAATCCCTGGCACTTAACAGGCACTCAAGAAATGTTAGTTCCAGAAACAATACAGTAGCTGGGCATAATGGCTCACACCTATAATCATTGCACTCTGAGAAGCTGAGGCAGGTGGATAGCTTGAGCTCAGGAGCTGGAGACCAGCCTGAACAAGTGTGACACCCTGTCTCTATTAAAAACAGAAAAACTAGCCAGGTGTTACGGCGGGCACCTATAGTCCCAGCTACTTAGGAGCTTGAGGTAAGGAGATAGCTTGAGCCCAAGAGTTTGAGGTTGCTCTTAGCTAAGACTACTCTACCTAGGGCAGAGAGTGAGACTCTTATCTCAAAAAAACAACAAAACAAACAAAAAGACAGTAACTTCCTTTTTCCTTTTTTTTGAGACAGAGCCTCAAGCTGTCGCCCTGGGTAGAGTACCGTGGCTTCACAGCTCACAGCCACCTCCAATTCAACTCCTGGGCTCAAGCGATTCTTCTGCCTCCACCTCCCATGTTGCTGGGATTACAGTCGCCCGCCACAACGCCCAGCTATTTTTTGGTTGCAGCCATCATTGTTGTTTGGTGGGCCGGGGCTGGATTCAAACCTACCAGGTCAGGTGTATGTGGCTGGGGCCTTAGCCACTTGAGCCACAGGCACTGAGCCTTTACGTAGTTTCCATTCCTCCTTCACCCTCATATTTAACTGGTACACAGCCCACACTTGCCTGGTATAGCAGACCCATCCCTTTTACTAAAAACAAACCATTTGGTATGTTGCTTGCTAGCATGCTTCTGATGGGCTCTGACCTTGGAATGCATGTTCCAGAGCATCTTTCACAATCACAGCAGCAGCAAGACCATGAGAGGTGAGGCAGGGAACAAGGTACGGGGGAGGAAGGCAGGACAACGAGCCAGACATCAGCCAGTCAGAATGCCAAAAAGTAGACATAAGATGTGTGGAATATCACCTTTATGTTATCCCAAAACAGTAAGAGGTACAGTCACAAAATATGTAAAATGTGTTTTTCACAGCAAAATTGCTATGAACAGCTTGCTGTTCACCAAACACAGACTTCTCACAGGGTCCATCAAAGGCCTTTGGAGATTGACTTAGGGGTGGAGTTGGTCTGGAGAAAGGGCTGACATATGTGCCAGCATTTTCTTCACTGACCCAGCACTGTCAATCAAGTATCAGCTGAAATAACAAGCTTCTGTTGTTAAACATATGTCATTTTTCCCCAAGGCTAGGGTTGAAGAAATGGCAGCAGCTTGTAGGGCCTACAAACTGTTAGCTATGTAAAGTCTACTCCTTAGAAACTGTTAGCCATGTAAAATCTCCTCTTCTGTCACAGTATTTTTTTTTTCTGCATAACAAGTTTATTTTTTAAAGGCATATAGATAATAAACCAAGTAAATATTTAGTCAGATCTTAACTTCTATTCTAGAATTTGTTCCATTAAGTTCCATTCTCTAAACATGTTTAGGTCAATAATTGTCATGTTCATTAGAGTCCATTACTTTTCTTTTGTTAAATTTAACTGTGGTTTTCTTCTGTTTGTTGGCTCACTTTTTCAAGGATTTCTATTAAACCTTGTTCTGATACCTTCCCACTTAGTTGTCCATATCTTTCCATCTGTATAAGGTAATTCTCTACTGCTTTCCTTTTTTCAGGCTTTTCAAGAGCTAAATTACTTAACCTGGCCCGGGCTGACTAATCCAGAACTTGGGCCAAGATACTGTTTCTCATTTCTGCTTCCCTGTGCTTTGCTTCCTGCTGTACTGCATCGCCAGGATCCAAATAATTAATATTTGGACGCACTTGGATTAATGAGATAGTTCACTTATATCAATGTTTCAATGAGCTTCCCGTGCTTCACCTGCAGCTCGGTCAGCCTCTGCTTCCTCAGTGCCTCCAGCTCCTCATCCACCATGGTGCATCCATCCGCGACGGAGCAGCCACAGACACCCCGCTGAACTTAATAAGCAGCTAAAACATCTTTGCTATCTCATTTTCTTATGTTGCACTCCATGTTTAGGCTAAGTCTCTTATCACACGACTAATCACTACCAATGGTCATGGTACTTCGCTTAGGCTAATGAAATAGTGATTTGTTCATTAAAGAAAAACTGTGAATAAACATTAAGATAAATTCAATTTGCACATATTCAAACACCAAATCTCATCACATTAAAATGCTGACATATTCAAATGACCTATTTTTATGAAACCCTTCTTAAATATGCATAAAAATATGCATTCCTATTCCAAAGGGAATACCAGTATCTCAAATTGAAGAAAAGGCAAAATCCAAAATGTAAAATCCATTTCTGTAAAAGATACTCATTTCAAATTCTTAGAAAATAAGTTTTTTTTTAAGTTTCTTCTGAAAAGGGCAGAGGGAGAGAAACTACTATGCCTTTTTCAAAGTGTTGAAACAGCAGTGGTAAACTAAAGACTATTACCAGTCAGGGAGCAGTTCTTCTGTGCTGCTTGACAACTATACTGCTGCTTTTCTAACCTTTAGCTGGTCCATGGGCTTATTATATTTGGCAGAGCAGATACATGATTTTTAAATTTTCCAGTTCAAGCTGCTGAGTAACATAAGCAGTGAGCTGCAGAAGAGCTCCCATTCTGAATGAAAAATGCCCTAAATCCCCAATCACGCAGAGGCCCAATTTACAAAGTCTTGCCATTTTCCTCATCCTATAGAGAAACTAAGGCCCCGGGAGAGGTGGTGATCTGTCCAAGTTTCACAGTTAGCCATTTGTCACATATATCTTATCTCCCCAATTAATCTTTTTTTTTTTTTGAGACAGAGCCTCAAGCTGTGGCCCTGGGTAGAGTGCTGTGGCGTCACAGCTCATAGCAACCTCCAACTCCTGGGCTTAAGCAATTCTCTTGCCTCAGCCTCCCAAGTAGCTGGGACTATAGGTGCCCACCACAGCACCCAGCTATTTTTTGGTGGTAGTTGTCATTGTCGTTTGGCAGGTCCGGGCTGGATTTGAACCACCCAGCTCTGGTGTATGTGGCTGGCACCTTAGCCTCTTGAGCTACGAGCACCGAGCCTAATTTAATTCTTTTTAGAGCATACCTTTCTTTTCTTTTCTTTTTTTTTAAGAGACAGAATCTCATTAGGTCACCCTCGGTAGAGTGCCATTGTATCACAGCTCACAGCAACCTCCAGCTCTTGGACTTAGGCAATTCTCTTGCCTCAGCTTCCCGAGTAACTGGGACTACAGGTGCTGGCTACAACGCCTGGCTATTTTTTTGTTGCAGTTTGGCCAGGGCCAGGCTCTAACCTGCCACCCTTTGTACATGGGGCCGGCGCCCTACTCACTGAGCCACAGGCGCTGCCCCCTAGAGCATACCTTTCTTATAGACCACTTCAATTAACAGCCAGACATTTCTGATTTTTTCCTACCAGATTAAAAAAGACTTTTGGGGTCAGGTGGGGTGGCTCATGCCTATAATCCTAGCATTCAGGTAGATTGATTGAGCTCAACAAGTTTGAAACCAGCCTAAGCAAGAGTGAGACCCTGTCTAAAAAAATAGCCAGTGTCAAGGTAAGCGCCTGTCATCCCAGCTACTTGAGAGGATCACTTGAGTCCAAGAGTTTGAGGATGCTGTGAACTATGATGCCACTAATCAGGGTGACAAAGTGAGACTCTGTCTTCAAAGAAAATAAATAAAAAAGCTTATAAAGGCTTTTTTTTTTTTTTTTTTTTTGAGTTTTCACCCTGGGTAGAGTGCCATGGCATCACAGCTCATAGCAACCCCCAACTTGCAGGCTTAAGCGATTCTCTTGTCTCAGCCTCCCAAGTAGCTGGGATTACAGGTGCCTGCCACAATGCCCGGCTATTTTTTTTTTTTGTTGCAGTTGTCATTGTTGTTTTAGCTGGCCTGGGCAGGTTCAAACCCAGCACCCTCAGTGTACACAGCTGGTGCCCTGCCGACTGAGCAACAGGAGCCGCCCAGGCATTTTGATTTTTTTGGAGAGAGGCTCGCTCTGTCTAGAGTGCAGTGACATCATCAATCATAGCTCACTGCAACTTCAAACTCCTGGGGTTAAGTGATCCTCTTGCCTATCTCATAGGATACATGCAGTGAGAATAAACATGAACATTAACAAATCTCAAAAAATAATCTTGAGCAAAGGAAGCCAGATGTAAAAGAAGTATATACTAAATAATTTTATTTGTATAAAGTAGAAAACTAAATTAAATCCAACTCAAAAACAAGGAAAACTAATTTATGATACTAGAAGTGAGGTCAGTGATTATCTCTGAAAGATGAGGAGAACAGGCCATAGGGGAGGCTTCTGGGTGGCCAAGAATGTGCTCCTTACTCTATGGTTGATTCTGCTGGTGAAAATTAATTGAGCTTTACATTTATACACATTCCAGTTTGCATGTATCCTAAAATTAAAAATAAAAATGATGAGCAAACACATGTACAAAGATAATTCACTCAGCTCTGTTTATAACAAAACATTAAACATTAAAACAAAACACATCCCCTGTACTTCTCCAAAAAGGCAGTGGGAAGTGTCATGAGCAGGCCTTGGCAGTGTGATTTGCTATAGAAGTTTGGTCTCAGTCACGTTTCTGAAAGCCATGGAAAGTGACTTTTATTTATGTTACTACGTGGGTCACAAGGCTAAGTTCAGCCGCTTGTTCCTGGGGTTTGAATTCTGACTTGACCAGAAACTGAGATATGCCAACGGCAGCAATTACAAAAATGATGTCATGATCAAAAAAAGAGGCTTACGTATACAAAAGTGTGAAGAAGAAACTGAAGAGAATAATTAATGACAATGAAATTACCAAAGAGATGCTTTGTGGCCTCCTCCGATCAAGTAGGCTGGCGTGAGCTTGAAATCATAATTGGAAATGAACACATTTCTTTCATAACATCAAAAATTGGTTCCCTTATTAATGTCAATTCAAAGATCCAGAAGGTTTATGATTTTATTTCATGTCCAGGACCCGAAATGTTTGGTCTTCAGTTCTTACTGGATTACATTTCAAGATTAAACCAATTTAGGCTGACTATCAGTGTGGACACAACAGGGGTGGGAGTAGCTATTAATTACCATTACTGAGAAATTTTTATGTATGCCAAGGCAATATTTTTATAAGCTGTAAATGACTGTCTTTAATAAATGTGATAAAATCTGAAAAAAAGGCAATGGGTAAATACATTATGCAGCCATTTAAAATTAAGATATTTATTTATTAGAAAGGAAGGATATTATATGGTAATTTTTTTTAAGTTTTTTTTTTTTTTTAATTTCAGCTTGCTTGTTCATTGTTCTTCGTTTGAAGTACTTTCTTTGGGGTTCAATTTTCTTTTCTTTCTTTTTTTTTTTTTTTTTAATGTTCTTCCTTTGGCAATTCTCTTTCCCGTTGCCTCCTCAGTAGTTGGGATTACAGACACCCACCACAACGTCCGGCTGTTTTTGATGTTAGTAGAGATGGGGTCTTACTCTGGCTCACTGCTGCTCGTACTGGTCTCGAACCTCTGAGCTTAGGCAATCCACCTGCCTTGGCCTCCCACAGTGCTGGGACTACAGGCGTGAGCCACCATGCCTGGCCTATATGGTATATTATTAAGGGAAAAATACAAAAATTAAAACATGATTCTAATGACAAAAAAATGGCAAAGAAATATGTAACCATATTGTTAATGATAATATTGTATTGTTAATACATCTTGATAAATAAAGCAAAATAGTTAGCTGGGTGCAGTGGCTCACGCCTATAATCCTACCACTCTGGGAGGCCAAGGCAAGAGGACTCCTTGAACTCAGCAGTTTCAGACCAGCTTGACGAAGAACGGGACCCCATCTCTACTAAAAACAGAAAAAATGTTAGCCAGGCATTGTTACGGGTGCTCATAGCCCTCGCTGTTTGGGAGGCTGAGGCAAGAGGATCCCTTGAAACCAGGAATTTGAGGTCACTGTGAGCTACACTGACACCATGGTACTCTAGTCTAAGCAACAGAGTGAGCCTCTATCTCAAAAAGAAAAAAAAAAAAGTTAATTCTATGAATGTCAAGAGAAACTGAGACTTTCATCCATACCTTAAAAGAGGTATGAATATAAAAGATTAATCTTAAATTCTGTAGGAAAGACCAATATAAACTTATGTTGTATTTTTTTTTCCTTAAAAATACCCTGTACCCATCAAGGCATAAAACAATGGCCAATAGCAACAGGAACTTATAATATCCAAACTGTGATGCAAATAGTACACAGTATTTGCCACAAAAAGTAATCGAAGATCTGTAGGTGCCAGGTATGGAGCAGGAATCTAATACATTTTTTCATGCCTCTGAGCAAAAAAGCTATCAGACTACTGAAATTGGGTTAAAAAGACTTAGGAGGCAAAGCAAAGGGACTATCACTGACCACAGATGAGACAACTTAAATATCAAAACAATACTATAGAATTTTCATGGAAGAAAAATAAGAGTTGAGTTATACTAATATCAATAAACAGAAGAGAAAAAAGAAAAGTTCTCCATGATAGCAGATTAATAAAAAATGTAGGAAAAAAGAATGGAATTTGAAAAAATCACCATTTTACAATCATCACTTTTCAGCCAAAAATTATCAATGGATGCTAAAACTAGTCGGTAAAGGTTTGACAGAAACAGGATATTTATGTAGTCTCAAAGTATCTCCCTACAAATTATATATCAACTACAAAGAAAATGGAACTTTATTAACAGATCAATTTAGCAGACACAACCTGAATCACTGCTAACACTGCCCAAACTGACGAAGACAAATCAGTGTCATGCACCTCCTGATATGCTTCCCTAAAAAAGATAAGATTGATTCTACGGTATTCCATCAAAAATGCAGTTCATTATTTTCATGATTGTCATGATATTCAAATTGATTTGAAAAAAATGATTTTCTTATTTTTCATGCAAAAATATCAAACAAATCTAAATTATGAGGTATCATTCTACAAAACACCTGATCTGAACTCAAAAATATCAAGATCATGAAAAGAAAACAAGGCAAAGGCAGATTCCATTATTCCTTTTTTCTACATTCATTGGGCATAAGTTTACTATAATGGAGAACATTCTCTTGGATTTGTTGATGTTAGTATAAACTCAAATTCTTTATTCTATGAAAATTCTTTAGTATTATTTTGATGCTTAAATTGTCTCACCTGTGGCCAGTGACAGACTGAAGGAGACTGAAGAGACTGCAACTAATTGTAGGTATGAACCTGGACTGGATCCCAAACGAAGAAGGAAATGACTATTAAAAGACAGCATTAGGACAACTAGTAAAATTTTAATGTGAATTATAAGAGCGATAACTTATATATTATAAGAGCGATATATTATATTAGTGTTCTCTGATTTAGATAAATGGAGTGGTTATGTAAGTGAAAGTCCTTATTCTTAGGAAACAGAAGTTGAAATTTATGTGGGAAAATGGGCATGATTTCTATAAATTACTCCAAGAGGATATATATTTATATACACAATAGAAGAGAACAAATGATAAAATGAATGGGCAAATTTTAAGAATTGATTGATATAGGTAATGGGCACATGGGACTTTTTTACACCATTCTTATAACTTTTAAGTATAAAATTATAGAAAAATAATGTTTTAAAAAGAGAAGCGTAAGTGTTCACATTAAATGTTAATGGGTGGTCCTTATTTGGAAACAGATTTGAATAACCAACTATAAAATGACCATTATTTTTGATAGTGGTTATATGAATCTGGACATGTAATAAAACAGCACAAAATCACACATAAACACAGGAATGCATGTGAAAATGGTGAAATCTGCACTGAGTGCAGTGGCTCACGCCTGTAATCCTAGCACTTTGGGAGGATGAGGCAGGAGGATTGCCTGAGCTCACTGGTTTGAGACCAGCCTGAGCAAGAACAAGAACTTTTCTCTAAAAATAGCTGCAGGTTGTGGCAGATGCCTATAGTTCCAGCTACTTGGGAGGCTGAGGCAAGAGAATCACTTGAGCCCAAGAGTTTGAGGTTGCTGTGAGCTCTGACGCTACAGCACTCTACCAAGGGCGACAAAGTGAGACTCTGTCTCAAAAAAAAAAAAGATGAAATCTGAACAAGCTCTGTAGATGGCACCAATGTCAATTTAATATGAACTATAATTGAAACCGCTGGGGAAAGGGTACACAGGAGGTCATACCAACCCCTGGTGTTTAAAACAAAAAAAGACTATTTACAAATCAGTCAAGGGATAGCCTATGTTCAATTATAAATTTTTTACATATACAAATGTGGCTCTATTACTAAAAATTGTCCATGTATCATGGAAAAAATACAGAAGACTAGCTGAGCACAGTGGATATCTGCAGTCCCAGCTACTCAGGAGGATGAGGTGGGAGGATCATTTAAGTCCAGGAGTGGATCATTTAAGGCCAGACTGGACAATACAGGGAGATCCTGACTCTTTGAAACCACCCATGCACATACAAACATGCTCACACACATACAAAAAGATATAATATTTGGGATTTGGTTTAAAATAATCCAGTGGAGTAACGTAATACATGAAATGAAACTGGCCTTATGTCAGTAACTGTTGAAGTTGGAAGACAGGTATATGAAATTTCATTACATCATTCTCTACCTTTCCATAAGCTGAAAATTTCCATAATTAAAAAAGTATGATTAAAAAAGTAGCCAGGTGTCGTGGGTCACATTTTGGGAGGCTGACGCGTGTGGATTGCTCAAGCTCAGGAGTTTGAGACTAGCCTGAGCAAGAGCAAGACCCCAACTCTACTAAAAATAGAAAAACTAGCCAGGCGTTTGTGACAGGCACCTACACTCCCAGCTACTTAGAAGGCTAAGGCAAGAGGATCTCTTGAGCTCAAGAATTTGAAGTTGCTATGAGTTATAATGATGACATGGCACTCCATCCAGGGTAAGAGAGTGAGACTCTGTCTAAAAACAAACAAAAAAGTATGATTCTGTTTGGGCCATGTATTTATTTATAAGTATATATATGCAAAGAAAATAGTTTGAAAAGACAGTCGCCAAAATATTACAAGTAGTTCTTATTAAAAAGGGGGTAACGGATAATTTCTATCTATCTGAATTCCTAACCTTTTGTCAATAATCATATTACTTGTATAATTTTTTTAAGTAGGAAAAAAATCACATTGACCAAAAAAAAAAAACATTTCAAAATTATTCTAGTAAAAGCATGCCATGGCCTAGAACAGGGTCACAGAAAAAATATATGTGTTGGTAAACAGTAAAATTCACCATAAAAGGAAGCTTATTGTTCCATCAAGCAAATGAGTGAAGATGATATTATGTATCACCAACAGGTAATGATATATTTTGAAACAGGCCAAATCATAATTAGGACGTCACTCAGTGAGAAAGGACAGGCCAAATCTTGGAAGAAGCCAACTATTCAACCAATAGATGAGAAGGCCAAGGCTAGTTCTTTTGTTTTACTCTTCAAAAAACACTACAGGGTTAAAAGAGTCCATTGGGTGTGTCTAATTCGCTAAAGTTAGGCACTTTAGATAACTTTTCCCAGAGTCTTCTTTGGGAAATACAATCTGTTCCAAGTTTAACTCCTTTTTTTTCTTTGTCTAATGTAGATCTAAAATATGGGGGGCGCCCGTAGCTCAGTGGTTAGGGCGCCAGCCACATGCTAAAGGGCTGGTGGGTTCAAATCTGGCCCAGGCCTGGTAAAACAAACAAACAAACAAAACTATCCAGGCATTGTGGCGGGCACCTGTAGTCCCAGCTACTTGGAAGGCTGAGGCAAGATGATGGCTTCAGCCCAAGAATTTGAGCTTGCTGTGAGCTTAGACGCCACAGCACTCTACCGAGGGTGACCAAGTGAGACTCCGTCTCAATTAAAAAAATAAGAAAAAAATATATGAATTTTACATCTTTCTCATAAGAACTGACCTGAGAATTTATCATCAATTTTTTGCTATTCTAGACTGTCTAGGAAAAATGAATCCTAATTTATCCTTAATCCAGAAGAAATAACTAAAAGAGTTACACAGTAGAATTTGTAAGTACCGTATATACTCGAGTATAAGCCGAGTTTTTTCGGCACAAAATTTGTGCCGAGTTCGGGTTTTTTGGCACAAATGTTGTGCCAAAAAAACTCAGCTTATACTCGAGTATATACGGTATTCAGTTTAAAACCTTGAGGCCAGAAATAAAGATTTTAGGCTGAACAGGTGTATTAATGGTCTCAATAAGGGACAATACTGTATTTAAAATGTAGCTTAATAGTTCAACCCACTTAGAACTGAATAAGAAGCTCCACACTGAGTCTGAAATCAACCATAATCCAAAAGTTAACACCTGTCAATAACTGGGCATTTGTTAATGCTATGCTCTATGCTAAGTACTTACCATTCATTACCTCATATAATGTAAAATAATACATCATTAAAATCTTGAAACTACTAGATTAAAAAGTTAAATATAAAGCTACTCACAAAGAAATGGATTAAAGAAGCAGCTTATTTCCCAGCATGAATAATTCGTAATATATACACAAAGGTCTTATATGAATGTGGGTAATGTAAGTCTGACATTGTGAAATCCGAGGATTGACAGAAGTGAAGTGGTACTTTTTTTTTTTTTTTTTGGAGACAGAGTCTCACTTTGTCACCCTTGGTAGAGGGCCGTGGTGTCATAGCTCGCAGCAACTTCAAACTCCTAGGCTCAAGCGATTCTCTTGCCTCAGTCTCCTAAGTAGCTGGGACTACAGGTGCCTACCACAACATCCAGCTATTTTTAGAGATGAGGTCTTGCTCTTGCTCAGGCTGGTCTCGAACTTGTGAGCTCAGGCAATTCACCTGCCTCGACCTCCCAGATTGCTAGGATTACAGGTATGAGTCACTGCCCCTCGCCCTCAAAAAGAACTGGCACTTTTACAGTGTTGAGTCTTTTTTTTTTTAAGAGACAGCATCTCACTTTGTCAGTGATGTCATAGCTCATGGCAACCTCCAGCTCATGGGCTTAAGTAATTCTCTTGCCTCAGCCTCACAAGTAGCTGGGACCACAGGCACACAGGCACACAGGCACACGATAAAGTTTTGTTGCAGTTTGGCTGGGCCCAGGTTTGAACCTGCCAACCCTTGGTATATGGGGCCAGGGCCCTACCCACTAAGCACAGGTGCCACCCAGTGTTGAGTCTTTTTACTCAAGGATGAAGTTTTCTTTTCTTTTGAGACACAGTCTCATTGTGCCATGATAGGTAGAGTGCAATGGTGCCCTAGCTCACAGCAACCTCAAATTCTTGGGCTCAAGTGATTCTCTTGCCTCAGCCTCCCAAGTAGCTGGGACTACAGACACCCGCCACAATACCCATCTATTTTTGGGTCTCGCTCTTGCTCAGGCTGGTTTCAAACTTATGAGCTCAAATCCACCTGCCTGAGCCTCCCAGAGTGCTAGGATTACAGATATAATTTTTCATCTTAATTACATTTGCTCTCAAGATGCTCCAACTTTTGGAACCAAAAAGTAAACTGCCAATCAATTCGCAACAAAATTAAACTTGGATCTCTAGTGTGATTCACTGAAAGTGCACCATACCCAAACTCTAGGAAAAACATTAGAGTAACCTTACTTAAAGCCCTCATTTCTCAGCCTCTTTCTTCCCCCTGTAGTTTTCTTGCTTCTACATCAGACAGTAACAACTGGTTCCCAGAACTTGAAGCTGTATTATTTATAACACAGAATAAAGAACTCCTACAGAAGACTTTTCAAAAGTCATTAAATTTAGGATAAAACAAATGAAACTTATTTGGTTATAGCAGTTCACAGGTATGTTCCAATGACACTTATTTGGTTATAGCAGTTCACAGGTATGTTCCAATTGCTGCCTGCCTTCTTCAGGAGACAGCAACCAAGTGAGGAGATATGAGTTGCTTGCCTTTTGATAATTCAAAGATCTTAACCTGGCTGTGTCCTGATCAACCAAGGCCAATGCCCACACCCACAGCTCTTTCCAATGATCCTGACCACCTTCCAGAAAATTATCCCTCTGTCACCCAGCCAAATGTACACCAATAAAATTCTGGTTAGCAAGGATGTATGCAAAATTTTATATGCAAATACAAGATGGATGACAGAAATATTAAACTAGTATGCATAGTTACAGAAAGCTAAAAAAAGCAGTCTCCCCCTTCAGCTTGTTGGTACATGTGGTTCTGATAAAGACTAAAGTTCCAAATACTAGCAGGTCCCAAACAGCAGCTGCAAATCAAAGGGCAATCTTTACAGGGTTATGGAACAATCTTCTGATCTCATTCTTTTGTAGAGTACTACAACTAGGTTTGTCTTCAAATAAAAAGAGGCACACAATAACATAGCATCCTCAAGTTTTTTTGTTGCCCACCCCAAATCCTTGTGCTTGAGTACCCTTGTACTGTTCTCACAAAATTCTTGGGCTCCAAGTGATACGTGTGAATGACAGGCAGTGAGCAACCCTGGCACACTCTAAAACATAAAGGAGGAACAGCATGGCAAAAGCACAAAGAACAGGCAGGGCTTATCTGGTATAAAATGAGGCTGAGGAAGACCCAGGAACTGTTCCACTCCAAAGGTCACCTGTCTTTACCACTGGATACACCGCACTGCCTGAGTCCCTAACAAATGACCTAATTATTACATTTAGTACTTTAAAAGGACCTAAGTTATTTCTCTGTGTGAACTCACACATCAGTCCTATCCTCCACATAGGTGCTAAACAGGAAAAACAAAAATAATAAACAGTACAACATCTCAGAAGCATAAAGTGACATGTTATAGCTCTGGCTGAAAACCCACAATACACCTTGAGGAGTGTGTAAGAGCACAGTCTACAAAGCCAGGATGTCTGGATTTCATTCAGTTTCTGTCCTGAGTGCTTGAACAAGTTATTTGCCTTTCCATTCCATCATTTCCACAAAATGGGAAAATAGAGATAATAAAAGAGTCCCTATTGGTCAAGCACGGTGGCTCACACCTGCAATCCTAGGACTCTGGGAGGCTGAGAAAGATAGATCACTTGTGTTCAGAAGCTCAAGACCAGCCTACGCAAGAGCAACAGTTAAATATACATGTGTTCAGGAGCTCAAGACCAGCCTACGCAAGAGCAACAGCAAGACCCCATCTATATTAAATACACAAAAACTAGCCAGGCGTTGTGGTGGGCGCTTGTAGTCCCAGCTACTTGGGAGGCTGAAGCAAGGGGATCACCTGAGCTCAACAATTTGAGGTTGCTGTAAGCTGACACCCCAGGGAGACTCGGTCTCAAAAAAAAATAAATAAATACAGTAGTTCCTACAATAGGCAGTATTTGAAGATTAAGGAAATTAAAATAAGTAAAGTGATTAGAATTGGGCATGGCATAAAGTGAAGTGCTATGTAAGTCTTAACTAATATCATTCATAAATAACATGAAGTTACATTTGTCAAATGCAATCAAACCAAGAACTACAGTGAGTTACCACAGAAATAAACATTTCATTCTTTATGAGGAATTTAAAATATTTTTATTCAGTTGCATATCTAAAAATGTGTGTATGTGTAAATAAATATCATGGGGGGAAAGTCAAACTTAGGACAGGAACATTACTTCTTCCAATTAATTAAGATTTGACTAGTCTCAATGTAGCTCTTTCAAAAGTTATAATTTCAGTGGGGCCTCATCTATGGTGCATCTTAGAATGGGTACAGGCGATTGCACTAATGTACACAGCTATGATTCAACAATTAAAAAAATGAAAAAAAAAGTTATAATTTCAGAGATCAGAGCTGTGTAGCATACCAATTTACAGCTCAATAAAAGTACAAGTTAATTTCTACATACTGAGTAATACATACATGTGGTTGCTATGTAAGTGAAAATGCAAAGACTATGATCTCAAAGGCCTTTTTACCTCCTAATTCTCTGACACACCGTAAGTAAATGAATATTAAGAAAAGGAAAATGGGCTCGGCGCCCGTAGTTCAGTGGCGAGGGCACCAGCCACATATACCAGAGCTGGTGGATTTGAACCCAGTCTGGCCCTGCCAAACAACAATGACAACTACAACCAAAAAAATAGCCAGGCGTTGTGGCGGGCGCCTGTAGTCCCAGCTACTTGGGAGGCTGAGGGAAGAGAATCGATTAATCCCAAGAGTTTGAGGTTGCTATGAGCTGTGACTCCATAGCACTCTACCAAGGGCAACACAATAAGACTGTCTCAAAAAAAAAAAGAAAGAAAGAAAGAAAAGAAAAGAAAAATGGTCAGTGTTTCTATTTTTTTTTTTTTTTTTCTTAAGCTGGAAAGTTGCTATTTAGTGGATGGGTTAAGTAAACGATGTGAGAAATCTAGTAATGTGAGTATTACAACCATTTATTACATGACCATATGATAGCCATGCAACCACACATATTCTTTGGGAGCAAGGGATTACATAAAAGCAGGGTGGGATACTAGAAAGAACAGGCTTTGGAATATGACAGACCTCGTACTTACTAGCTGTGCAGCCTTGGCAAGTCACTACACTTCTCAGAGACCCTCATTTCTCATCTCTATATAAAGTGAGAACACCAGTCCCTCTTCTGAAAATGACTTGTGAGGTCATAAGAGACCACCAATGCATGTTTAGCACCCAGCACCAAGTAGGTATTCAGTAAATGGAAGTTATGATAAGATATAAATTAATCAACGACTATTAATATAATCTACAGATTAAATAGCTGATAAGCTTTTACTTGGTGTTCACTGTGAGGCAAACACCCTGAATTAGACCCTTTAAGGCAGCGGTTCTGAAACTAACCCATCAGAATCACCTAGCCCACTAATTAGAAAAGATTGCTGGGCCCTACCCCCAGTTTCTGATTCAGCTGGTCAAGAGCAAGGCCCCCAAATCTTCCACTTCCAAAAGTTCTGAGATGCTGTTCATGCCCCCATGGTGGGGCATCACACATGAGAACCACTGCTGTAAGGGAAAAGAGAAGGAAGAAGGACAAAAAACTTTCCTAAAAGGAAGTCATCGAAAATTTGCAGAACTAATAGACAAAAGAATTTAGCCTCATATATACAGATCTCAAACCCCATCACCCTACAAAAGGTACAAATTTGTCCCGTAAAAAATGAGGATGACAGGGTCCAGGGTCCCTTCAGGGCTGGGACCAATAATGATGTTTTTCAAAGTTCCTGCCATTTGGCCAGGTGCGGTGGCTCACACCTGTAATCCTAGCACTCTGGGAGGAGGAGGAGGAAGGTGGATCACTTGAGCTCACAAGTTCAAGACCAGCCTAAGCAACAGTAAGACCCAGTCTCTAAAAAATAACCAGGCATTGTGATGGGCACCTGTAGTAGCAGCTACTTGGGAGGCTGAGGCAAGAGGATCTCTTAAGTCCAGGAGTTTGAGATTGCTGGGAGCTATGATGCCACAGCACTCGATCCAGGAGACAAAGTGAGACTCTGACTCAAAAAATAAATAAAATAAAGCTCCTGCCATTTAAGGGTTTTTATAAATGTAAGAAGTAAAAGATTTAGGCAATAATATAGGTAAATAGAAAAGATGTAGGAAGGCACTTGAGAAAAGAGCAAGACAAATAGACAAGTGTATAAAGACTTAACAATGGTTATCTGTCGGCAGCCACCTCTTCACCCCTACCACTACTCAATTACATTAAGCCAAGAAAGATGATTTTTAAAAACTTTGCTTATATTAGGTTGTACCACGTACATATTTTGCAGTGTTTTCGCAGTGAGAAAATGGCCTTAGTAACACCCCTTATTCTCTATGCATGTTGTAAATAAACATGAGTTTAAACAAGTTAAAGCTATATACAAAAACTCAGAACCTGAATTCCGTCAGCTTAAAACTTGTGCAGAGAATTCTGATTTTTTAAATGTGAAGGTATTTAGCTCTGTGTTGAAAGTCGTATATTTTTATCTGTGCAACACTGAGTGCAGGCCACCAGCTCTTGGAGAAGTTTCCTATATATGCATTTTATGTGGTTGAATAAATACCTCTCCACTCCAAAAAAAAAAAAAAAAAAAGAAAAAGAAAAGACAACTTAACAATGGTGTCAGCTCAGCCATTTCAGTATGTGTGTGGGAAAATTTTATTATGAGAAATGATGGAGAAATTTTAAAGAGGCCATTGATAGCTAACTTAATAGGCTCAGCTTGGATTTAATGTTATTGGTGAAGTGAATCATTACAAATCTTGGGGAAGTTAGTCACACAGAAGTGGCAACAGCCAACAGAAATGGAACAATAGGTAAGATAAGGCTAAGTTGCATGGCAAACGCAGTGAAGGACCATCACCAGTTCTGATGCAAGTTACACGGAAACGCCCTCTTAACCACTACAGCCATAAACTTTGGTACTTCCATTCTGCAAGATGACAGCCCATGAAGGTAGTCTACTCAATATGAGAAATACAGTCACATGGAAATCAAGCCCCATTTTAACCCTAATGTTTATTAACTTGGTGTTACTGAACATTAATCAAGAAAACTAAGAGATCTGGAACACGATCCACTCAAATGAAAGAGGAAAATCTTATTTAGCTTTACATAGTATGCTATGTATACTGTGTATGTATATATATGTATGCATATACTATGTTCCTCAAATGTAATACATTATGTTAATTAGCTATCTTTACACTTAATATTACTCATCTTATCGATATGTATTTGGCAATGAAAAATTCTACAAAATCTGTTTTAAAACAATGTTCCATCTTTAAGTCAACATTGGCAAGATAAAGACAACTACATCATATACTGGAAAGTGACCACTGGTCTATATCACTCAGAGTTCAGGAGAAAACAGTTAAAAAGTTAGTTTCCATACAAGACATAAGAGATAAGGAAATACTAGGATTGTTCCCCCCAAAATGGATACCTCCTTTCGCATCTTACACCAGGATAAATCTCAGCAGTATCAAAGAGATATGAAATGTAAAAATGAAATCTCAGAAGTATAAGATAAAACCATAGGGATTCTAAAAAATAAAGTTGGTAGGGTTAATTATGACACAAAACCTGTGTCACATAAATGAAAAGACTAATAATAGTAAGTCTGTCTATAAACAAAAAATTCCTATTTAGGAAAAACCACTATGAACAAAATCATAAACGGCAATGGAATGCAATGTCTGCAACTCAGATCACAGATGAAGGGCTCAATTACTAAAAGAGAGCTCTACTAAGTCAATTAAAAAAAAAAAAAAGACCAAAATCCTAGAAGAAACACATGTATAGAACATGGGCAACACATAGCAAACACAATGGTGAAATGATGTGAAATACAATGTGAACAGATGCTTAACTCACAGTATAAGAAACAAAAGAAAGAAACTTCTAGAGCTATACCATTTTTCTTTTTCTTTTCTTTCTTTTTTTTGAGATGAGAGTGTCATTTTGTAACCCTTGGTAGAGTGTCACTGCATCTTAGCTCATAGCAACCTCAAACTTTTTGGCTCAAGAGATCCTCTTGCCTCAGCCTCCCAAGTAGCTGGGACTACAGGTGCCTGCCACAACACCTGGCTATTTTTAGAGATAGAGTCTCACTCTTGCTCAGGCTGGTCTCAAACCTGTGAGTTCAAATCCACCTGCCTCAGCCTCCCAAAGTACCAGGATTACAGGTGTGAGCCACCTAGCCCAGCCTGTCATACCATTTTTCATGTTAAATTAGCAAAGATCAAATAATAGCACACTGTGTCAGAAGCAAAAATTGATACTGGGTGGAAGGCAATTTGACTAGATCTATCAAAATTACAAGTGTGCATGTCCTTTGACCCAGCAATTCTATTCCCAGGAATTTATTCCTCAGATATGCTAGGAACATGGCAAAATGATGTATGTACATAGTTATTTATTGAAACATAACTTGTAATGCTAAAGACAATAAACAAAAATGACGTTCATCAAAAGGGGAATTATGATAAATTCATACAATGGAATACTATGCAGCCATTAAATGAAGATGGTCTTTATGCAAATATATCTTTAATGATGAAGAACAATCTCTGAAGTGTATTTTTACAAAACAAAACAAAAACAAGGTACAAAACAGTACAGATACTAAAATGAGCATTTTTTGTAAAGGAAGTAATTTATCTGTGATTTTTTAAGTTGAACCATGGGTTGTCTTTGGAAATAACACACAAGAACTTGGCATATTACTTGGAGGAGGGGAAAAGGGAGGGACTGGGAGACAGGGTATAAAAGACTTTTCATTGCAACCCCTTTGAATTTTGAAACATGTGAATGTATTACCTATTTATAATAAAAAATAAAATAAGTATATGAGGTCATAATACCCATGTCCTAAATATAGACTTTCTCACTAAGTTATCTATGAATTCCTTTCACTATCCACTCTACCAATATTTACTGAATTCCACTATATCCTCCAGGCACTGTTTTAGATCCTGGGGTCTCAGCAATGAAGACAGATATATTCCTTCTCCTATAGAGTTTAGGAGGAACATAGCCAGTAAACAATCAAATGAATACCACAAAGCAATAAAGACTATGAAGGAAAATCAGTCACAAAAAAAGGTGATAGCAGTGCCTTTCAGGATATGGTAACAACAAAAAGACTGACAGCTCTAAGGCTACAGGTCAAAGAGTCTAGTCAGAGGACTAGAGCACATGCAATGGCTTTGACGGTGCCAAGAGAATTGGATGCAGCCCTCTCCATAAAATAGAATGGTGGAGGGAAAAGGGGGTATGGCAGCAATTCACATTGGTGATTTGGGGAGGAAGAGGAAAAGGGGGAGGAGGAGCAGGAAGGGGAGGGGAGATGAGGGGAGGGATCTTTTGCATTAACCTGGATGGAGTTGAACACATTCTTCTTAGTAAAGCAGCACTAGAATGGCGAAGCAAGAATGCATTGTACTCAATTCTGATATGAGGACAATTGATTGATATGGTGGGCGGTAGGGAATGGGGAGCGAAGAGGAGGGAGGCGATAGAGGGTCATGGTGTGTGACACACCTCTTACAGGTGGGACATAATTATAAGAGGGACTTTACCTAACAATGCAATCAGTGGAATCTGGTTCTCTGTACCCTAAATGAATCCCCAACAATTAAAAAAAAAAAAAGAAAGAAAGGAAGAAATTTAAGCAGTGGAGAAATACAATCTGACCTATATCGTTTAAAAGAGCACTCTGAAGGCTGACTTAGTGGCTCATGCCTATAATCCCAGCATTTGGGGAGGTCAAGGCGTGAGGATTTTTTGAGCCCAGGAGTTCAAGACCAGCATGGGCAATAGCAAGATCCCATCTCTACAAAAGTTAAAAAATCAGCTGGACATGGTGGCTCATGCCAGCAATCCCAACTACTCAGGAGGCTAAGGCAGGATGATCGCTCAAGACCAGGATTTGAAGGTTGCTATGAGCTGCTGTGATAATGCCACAACACTTTACCCAGAGTGACAAGAGTGAGATCCTATCTCAAAAAAAAAAAAAAAAAAAAAAAAAAGAGTACATCTAAGAAAAAAGGAAATGAAAATAACAAAGAAACAATAGCTAATTCTTTATACAAAGTTTTAATTTACAAACTCCTGTAAGCCTGTTCAAGAAAAAATTAAAAGGTGAATTTGGGGGTGAAACTCAAGCTGGTGAATATGAGAAGCAGCAGAAACACAACAATGCCACAGCAGCTCCAGAGCAGGCCACAATTCTGCAGAGGAGGAAGTGAGCCATAGTCCCAACCAGGAGATGGCCATCTCCATGACTGGAGACAGATGCTCCAGAAAGCAAAAGACAAGAGGAGTGGGAAAAGAAGCTGGCAAAAGTCACTATCAAGGAGGAAGATCTAAAGCAGATGGTGGCAGATACAGAGCATATGCAGCAAAAGTTTTAATTATTCTAACAAACTAATGTGTGCTTTCACAAGGAAAATCACTGAATTAATTTACTGTAATAAATACTTTTTCCTTGAGTGGGAACAGGGAAGGTGAGGGAAAAGGCATAAACAAACAATCATAAAAACAAAAGGAACAAATAACTTCAGATGGAGACTTACAATATAAATGAGAAAGGCAAGAGAACAGGACTGAGTCATTAAGAAAAATCCAATACAAGGCAGTGCCTGTGGCTCAGTAAGTAGGGCACGGGCCCCATATACTGAGGGTAGTAGGTTCAAACCCCGCCCCGGCCAAACTGCAACAAACAAACAGCCAGGTATTGTGCTGGGCGCCTATAGTCCCAGCTACTCGGGAGGCTGAGGCAAAAGAATCGTCCAAGCCCAAGAGCTGAACTATAGGCACCCACTACAATGCCCAGCTATTTTTGGAGACAGGAGTCTCACCTTATCTCAGGCTAGTCTGGAACTCCTGAGCTCAGGCAATCCACCCACCTGGGCCTCTCAGAGTGCCAGGATTACAGGCAGGAGCCACCACACCTGGCCCACAAGGAGCATTTTAATGAAGAGAAGATGACCAATTGTGTCAAATGCTGCTAAGACATCAAAGAAGTTGTAGGCCAAATGGTGTCTAATAGATCTGGTGACATGAAGTTGAGTAACCAGTATCCTGTGAGGGGCAAGATTATATTGAAGTAGAAGGATAACTGTTCCTATCTCCATTAGTGATTTTGGAACTGAAACCATTTCAGCTAAAGACAAGACTCAATTGTATCACTGTGAGAGGGAGTACCAGAAGTGGACTGGAAGAGAGTAGACATGGAAGCCAAGAAACCAAGCTTGATGGGTCATGTAGTGGAGATGAAACCGCTCAAGACAATGGCAGGATGGGATGGAAAAGAAGGCTGAGTCAGATCTTAGAGTTTTCAAAGACCAGAAGCAGCCAGGAAGTCCCTTCAGTGGCCATGAAAAAGAAAGAGAAAGATGATATGAGCCTAAGGGTGGGGTTTCCAAAGGAATGCCTGAAGTGATAAGTGGACAAAAGCCTGGTCTAGTGCTGTACTTAAGTTGTGCCCCATGTTCTGAGCTCTCAGGAAAACTAAAAAGTTCTGCTGCATCAAGGAAAACCCTAAGCATGACAACCATTTTTTTTTTTTTTTTTTTTTTGAGACAAGAGCCTTGAGCTGTCACCCTGTATAGAGTGCTGTAGCATCACAGCTCACAGCAACCTCCAACTCCTGGGCTTAAGCAATTCTCTTGCCTCAGCCTCCCAAGTAGCTGGGACTACAGATGCCTGCCACAACACCCGGCTATTTTTTGTTTGTAGTTGCCATTGTTGTTTGGCAGGCTGGGGCTGGATTCGAACCCACCAGTTCTGGTGTATGTGGCTGACACTTTAGCCGCTTGAGCTATAGGCCCCGAGCCAACCATCATTTTTTAATTAGCTGGTAATACTGCCCTCAGTCTTGCTAACTACATGTTCATCTATTCCAGAAAACTCATAGGGAAAAAAAAAAAAAAAAAAAAAGACCAATGTAAAAAACTGTGTAATTCCTATAATTCTTTGGAAAGAAGTTAAGAAGGGATAGCAGCAAAACTGCTTTCTTCTGGGAGGAAGAATGTAAGCATTTTTTCCAGGACACGGCAAGGAAGACATGGCTTCTAAACAAAGCTAGCTTCAGGCTCCAGAAGAATTCTAACAGCATAAGATCTGAGGCTGTGGCTTTCTTAGTCCATTAGCTGCTGCTGTAACAGAATACCAATACTAATTTACACACAATGGAAGTTTATCTGGCTCATGGTTCTGAAAGCCAAGAAGCCCAAGAGCATGGTGCCAAGGTCTGCCAAAGTTCTTCCCACAGCAGAAGTGCTTAACACAAAGAGAGGAAATTGGCTAACTTGCTTTTGTAACAAACCCAGTCTTATGATAACTAACCCATTCCCTCAATAATGACATTAATCCATTCATAAGGGCAGAGCCCTCATGACCT
This sequence comes from Loris lydekkerianus, assembly GCA_963574355.1. Classification (NCBI taxonomy): domain Eukaryota; kingdom Metazoa; phylum Chordata; class Mammalia; order Primates; family Lorisidae; genus Loris; species Loris lydekkerianus. The sequence goes on from CAUYPK010046691.1 coordinate 22,410, forward strand.
AATCACCTCTTAAAGGCTCCACATCAATTAAGTCTCAACGTGAGTTTCAGAGACAAACTGTAGCACTGACTAATATCTAAAAGCCTCTTAATGTAAAAGGGGCTAGCAAGCCTAGCTCTGTGAGCTTCAGTAACTAACAGAGCTCATTTTAGCTTGTGAAAAGGATTTTGAAAGATTATCTATTTATTCAAGTAAGTCTCTGGTGGACTATAACTTCAACAATTTATTCATTTAAAAATAGACACTAGGCCAGGCATGGTGGTTCATGCATGTAATCCTAGCACTCTGGGAGGCCAAGGCATGTGGACTGCCTGAGCTCAGGAGTTCCAGACCAGCTTGAGCAAGAGCCAGGCCTTGTCACTAAAAAAATAGCAGGACATTGTGGTGGGCACCTGTAGTCCCAGCTACTTGTTAGGCTGAGACAAGAGAATCGCTTGAGCCCAGGAGTTTGAGATTGCTGCAAGCTGTGACACCAGGGCACTCTACCAAGGGTGACAAACTGAGACTATGTCTCAAAAATAAATAATTAAATACAAGGTGCCTACTATGTACAGGCACTGTGATATGTTTTCTGCCCTCGAGATTCACAGTGTTGTGGAGGAAACAGAAATTTAACAAAAAATTCCGACACTGTGTGAAAAGGCGGGAGGACATTCATAGTAGTCAAACAGCAAAAGCAAAAGAAGACAGGCTTCTAAACCAGGCACGGGTATAATGCAGCTAACATTTTTCTCAATGTGCTAATTCCAGTGTGTTCTATTTCCTGCTGGTGCTGGCTCACCTCCTTACCACAAGATCTGCTTAAGGGAAGAACTGTCTTTATTATGTCTGAGTCCCTAACCCAGCATAAGGCCTTCCATGTTGCTGCTTTCTTGGTTGCCTACCCATTACCTATCTATAGATCATTCTCGTATCTAGTATCTCACAACCCAGAGTAATCAAGATATTAGATAATCTAATACATAGCTTCTTGGACTCTTGGCTAAAATCAAGTGCAAATAATCTAATTCCCTTGCTAAAGGTAAGGGTTAGCCAAGGCTGTGTCAATCAGCCCATACAAACAAAGTCTGACAGTTAAATTTGCAAACTTGTCTTAGAAAAAGTGCTATAACTTCCTTACTGAATATCACTACAGTCACTTTCAAAGTACTCCCTTGGAAAGCTATGCACTGACACCAGAACTTAGTCACCCTTCAAAGTAATTTTAGAACTCTTTTCTGGAATGGCCATCAGAGCAGTCGTATTACCCCTGATGTCCCAAACATTAAAATGTCTTCCTTTCAATATTTCCTTTACCTTCAGGTAAAGAAAAAAGTAACTGGGGGGCAGATCAGGTAAGTAGGGAAGGTAAGTTATTTGTTTACTGGCTAAGCATTCCCTCACAGACAGTGCCTGGCCACATGAATGGGCTGGTAAGACAATTTAGAGCAATGAGTCAAAGAAAGAGGTTTGCTAGAGGCTTCTATAAAATAACATTCCTTATTCTTCTGAGAAACTAATTAGAAGAGTTGTTCATTCTCATCCTAGATACCACTTCCCATTCTGGTCCATGTAATATAGAAATGGGAAGCCTATCCCACCTCCGTCACTGTTCAGCATAAGCCATGCTGAAATGTGGTAGAAAACAGAACCAAGGGAATCTTCGCAAAACAGAGCTGGCATCCCAATCAACCATGCTGTAAGCCCACCTGACCTCTGGAATTTTCAGTGATATAAGCCAATGTACTCCTTTAAAGTGTAAACTATTAGGCCAGGAAGGTTGCTCCTTCCAGAGTGCCTATAATCCCAGCACTCTGGAAGGCCAAGGCGGATGGATTACCTGAGTTTAGGAGTTAGAGACCAGCCTGAGCTCGAGTAACCCAGTCTCTAAAAATAGCTGGGCATTGTGGTGGGTGCCTGTATTCCCAGCTACTTGGGAGGGTGAGGCAAGAGGATAGCTTGTGCCCAAGAGTTCGAGGTTGCTGTCAGCTATGATGCCAAAGCCCTCTGAGAGCAACAAAGTGAGACTCTCTTTTAAAAAAAAAAAAAAAAAAAAAATTTAAACTATTAATAGTTTGAATGGGTTTCTTGTTACTTGCAAACTAAAATATTCCTAACATCATAATATATTCTGGTTATGCTAAATCCTAAAAGTCACTAGTTAATCATAATCCACCGATCCCTTTATTTTTTATATTAAAAATATTTTTTTAGGCCAGGCAGTGTGGCTCACTCCTGTAATCCTAGTAATCTGAGAGACCAAGGTGGGTATACTGAGCTAAGGAGTTTGAGACCAGCCTGAGCAAGAGTGAAACCCCTCTCTACTTAAAAAAAAAAAAAAAAAAAAAAAATTAGTCAGGCATTATGGTAGGTGCCTGTAGTCCCAGCTACTCAGGAAGCTGAGGCATGAAGATCATTCCAACCCAGAAGTTTGAGGCTGCTGTGAGTTAGGCTGATGCCATGGCACCCTAACCTGGGAAACAGAGTGAGACTCTGCCTCAAAAAAAAAAAACAAAAAAAAAAAACCCACAAAAATTTTATAATGGAAACACAAGGGTCTTGCTATTTCACCTGGGTAGGGCTCAAACTCGCGAGTTAACTAGGAAGGTGCATGCCACAACACCTGTCTCACCAACTCCTTTTACAACACATTTTAATGTTCACCTCTTGCTTCCAAAAAGTCTTTTGTAGGTTTGGCGTCTGTGGTTCAAGCGGCTAAATCGCCAGCCACATACACCTGAGCTGGTGGGTTCGAATCCAGCCCGGGCCCGTGAAACAACAATGACGGCTGCAACCAAAAATTAGCTGGGCATTGTAGCAGGCACCTGTAGTCCCAGCTACTTGAGAGGCGGAGGCAGGAGAATCACTTGAGCCCAGGAATTGGAGGTTGCTGTGAGCTGTGATGTCATGGCACTCTACCCCGGGCGACAGCTTGAGGCTCTGTCTCAAAAAAAAAAAAAGTAATAATAATAAAATAAAATAAAGTCTTTTTTAAACTTAATTTCCAAATATTAAAATATAAATGTTGGCCAGGTGAGGCAGCATACACAAGGAATCCCAGCACTTTGGAAGGCTGAGGCAGGAGGACAGCTTGAGCCCAGGAGTTCAAATATCAGCCCGGGCAACACTGTGAGACCCGATCTCTACAAAAATACATACGTGTGAAAAAGTTAAGATGGACTTGGTGGTTCACGGCTGAGAGGTTGAGGCAGGGGGTTCACTATGAGGTAAGGAATTTGGGACCAGCCTGAGCAAGGTTAAGACCCTGTCTCTGTAAAAAACTTAAAAATTAGACGTTATGGCACTTGCCTATAATTTTACCTACTTGGGAAACTGAGGCAGGAAGATCACTTGAGCTTAGGAGTTGCAGTTATAGTGAGGTATGATCATGCAACTATACTAAAGCTAGGGTGACAAAGTGAGACTCTGTCTCAAAAAGAAAAATAAAATTAGCCAGGCACTGTCATGTGGGTCTCCCATTCTAGCTACTTGGGAGGCTGAGGTGGGAGGAACACTTGAGCCCAGGAGTTTAAAGCTGCAGCGATCTATGATCCTGCCACACCACTCCAGCCTGAGACAGAACAAGACCCTGTCTCAATCAATGAAGCAATGAATCAATCAAGGTATAGCCACAGCGTGGAGTATACATAATTGTAAAAAAAGAGTGAAGAAGTTCTCATACTAATCTGGAAAGCTCTCCACTATATATCATTAAGCAAAAAAAAAAAAAGATACAAAATACTATACATAGTATGGTTCCTCAATTGCTTCAAATCTCTGCTCAAATGTCATCTTATTCTTGTAACAACAGAAGGATAAGACAAAAATCAAATGATGACAGGTAGAGGAAAGGAACTGACAGAAGTAGAAGCTAAGGCCTGTCGTAGTTGCTCACACCTGTAATCCCAGCACTCTAGGAGGCTAAGGCAGATGGATTACCTGAGCTCAAGAGTTTGAGACCAGCCTGAGCTAAAGTGAGACACCACCTCTAAGAAAGAGCCAGCCATTGTGGTAAGTACTTGTAGTCCGAGCTACTTGGGAGGCTGAGACAAGAGGATTGCTTAAACTCAAGAGTTTGATGTTGCTGTGAGCTAAGACGACAACATGGCACTCTACCAAGGGTAACCAAATGAGACACAGTCTCAGAAAAAAAAAATAGTAGTAGAAGCTAGATCTTCTGAATATAACTTTGTTCTATAGTTCTGATTTTGAAACTATGTAGATTATTTGCATAATTAAAATACAAAAATTAAATCTATTAATTTTGTTTAGAGACAGCACCTCATTCTGGTGGGAGGGCAGTGGTGAGATCATACCTCACTGTAACCTTAAACACCTGGACTCAAGTGATGCTCTTGCCTCAGCCTCCTAAAGCGCTGGGCTTACAGGCATGAGCCACCATGCCTAGCCTAAAACTAAATTTAAAAACTAATCCCTTGGGCAGCACCCGTAGCTGAGTGAGTAGGGTGCCAGCCACATGCATAGAGGCTGGCAGGTTCAAACCTGGCCCGGGCCTGCTAAACAATAATGACAACTGCAACAAAAAATAGCTGGGCATTGTGGCAGGTGCCTGTAGTCCCAGCTACTTGGGAGGCTGAGGCAAGAGAATTGCTTAAGCCCAAGAGTCGGAGGTTGCTGTGAGCTGTGACACCAGAGCACTCTACCCAGGGGGACAAAGTGAGACTCTGTCTCAAAAATAAAAAACTAATCCCTTATGTTATAAAAACTGGATTATGATGATAGTTATACATCTTGTTAAATTTACTAAAAGTTATTGAATTATATGCTTAGAACAAATGGCAAGAAGGAACAATAATTTGACAGGATTAAGTTTTTTTTTGGTTTTTGACCTTTATTTCTGATCTTTTCCATTTTATAGGAGAGATAGGTACAGAAACTCCAGGCACTGAACTGACCTTGAAAGGGAGACTATCTAGGATCTCTCTGCTCCCCTACCTGCACTGCCTCCCCACTGGGCTTTGAGAGGACAAATCTGTCCTCTCAAAGGAACAGCTCCATAGAAAAAGAAGTTATAGAGCTGGGCATAGTGGCTCCCCACTGCAATGCTAGCATTCTGGGAGGCTGAGGCAGGTATAGACTGGAGACGACCAGCTTGAGCAAGAGTGGAACCGCCTGGCTTGGTGCTTATAACTCAAGCTAGGGCACCAGTCACATACACCGGAGCTGGCAGGTTCAAATCCAGCCCGGGGCCGCCAAACAACAACTATAACCAAAAAAAATAGCTGGGCATTATGGCGGGTACCTATAGCCCCAGCTATTTGGGAAGCTGAGGCAAAAGAATTGCTTAAGCCCAAGAGTTTGAGGTTGCTGTGAGCTATGATGCCACCCTGTCTACCCAGGGTGACAGCTTGAGACTATCTAAAAAAAAGAAAAGAAAAGAAAAAGAGCACCCATTGCCCTCTATAGTCCCAACTACTCGGGAGGCTGAGGCAAAAGAATCTCTGGAGCTCAAGAGTTTGAGGTTGCTGGCTGGGCACCTGTAGATCAAGTGGCTAAGGCGCCACCCACATACACCAGAGCTGACGGGTTTGAATCCAGCCCAGGCCTGCCAAACAACAATGAAAACTACAACCAAAAAATAGCCAGGTATTGTGGTGGGCGCCTGTAATCCCAGCTACTTGGGAGGCTGAAGCAAGAGAATCGCTTAAGCCCAGGAGTTGGAGGTTGCTGTGAGCTGTGGTATCACCTGCCAGCAACCTCCCAGGACAATAGCTCGAGGCTCTGTCTGAAAAAAAAAAAAAAAGAGTTCAAGGTTGCTGTGAGTTATGATGACGTCACAGCACTCTTTCCGGGGAAGATGGACTGAGACACCCTAGGCTCATATACTGGGGACTTCACCCATCAGCTCTAGTAGTTAGTTACACAGGCAAGCAATACTCATTTCAGAGCAAATGTTTCAAAAAAAAAAAAAAAAAAAAAAAGACCATTAAGGGAAGAAGGGAAGTGAGGGAATGAGGGAGGGGGCAAAAAAGACCACAGAGGGAGGGTGGAAGGGAAGGAGAGGATTAAGTTTTTCTCTAATTTTAAAGAATTAGAGAAAGCTAGTAGAGACCCAAGCTTTTCCAACTTTAGTGTGCACACACGTTACCTGAGGAACCTCTTCAACTGTAGATTTCAGTTCAGTAAGTCAGGAGCAAGGCCCATATTCTGCATATTCTGCCCATATTCAAACTCTCAGGTGACAATGATACTGGTCTATGGATCACACTTTGAGGGTCAAGGTAACTTAAGACAACCAGAGGAGTCTTGCTCTACGAAATAGCTGAGGCCAAGCACAGTAGCTCATGCCTGTAATTCCAGCACTCTGTGAGGTCAAGGTAGGAGGATCACTTTAGGTCAGGAGTTCAAGACCAGCCTAGACAACATGGTAAAGACACTCTTCCACTCCCTGGGTCCTCTCTACAAAAATTAAAAACTTAGCTAGGTGTGGTGGCACACACCTGTAGTCCCAGCTACTTTGGAGGTTAAAGCAGGAGGATTCCTTGAGCCTGAGAGTTCAATGCAGTAGTGAACTGATCTTGCCACTGCACTCCAAGCAGGTTGACAAGAGTAAGACACTGTCTCCAAAAAAGAAAGCAGCAACTGAGAAATAGGGCAATCATTACTACAGGCAAAAAACCTAGAGAAAGGGAGTAGGGGTCAGAAAGGACCCTATGACTTGCTTTAAGATGAAGGGAATAACAACATGTTTGTAGTCAGAGAAAAAGTGATGGCGTAGGAGAAAGGGAGAATACCAATTAGGCAAAATGAGATGGGACTTAGCAGGTGCGTGGGGGAGTGGACCTTAGGGGCAGAAAGTTAGTTTCTCTTTAGTAACTGGAGGGAAGGCAGAGTCCACAGGTACCACTGCTGGAAGCTGAGGTGATATGAGAGTTGAAATCTGCAAAAGTTCTCCTTTTACTGCTTTAAAGTTCTAAGCAAAATAAGAAGTAAGGTCATCAAATAACAATAAAGATAGGGAAGGAGATTATTGAAGATTAGAGGACAAAGTTACCAATGGTCATGTAGGAGGGTACGGAGTCAATGTGGTTGCCAGCCCCTTCAGGGTCACGGTTGTGAATCTAAAGGAAGGCCAACCAGGATGGCTGCTATTCTGCAACCACACTCAGTGGTACAAGGTTAGATGTGCATTAGGTAGAGGATTCTTCTTGGCTGAGATTAGGACTGTGCCAGGGAGGCTATAATGATTAGCCATGACATTAAAAAAGAAGTGATGCTAGAGAGTGACGGTAATGAAGGAGCTAAATCACTGAAAAATGAGGGAACTGAGGAGGTCATATGAGGGATATCACTGATACAATCTGACTTGAGTCCTAAAAAAGGATGGATGATATACCAATGCAGTACGTTACCTCAAAAGTAGTACCAAAACAATGAAATAACATTTTTAAAAGATCTTTTAAAAAATCATACTAAGAAAATAGGCACCATGGCTCATACCTATACACCTAGCACTCTGGGAGGCTAAGGGGGTGAAATGAGGGGGAAACTGCTTGAGGAGTTTGACACTAGCCTGATGAAGAGTGAGACTCTCCGTCTACAAGAAATAAAAAAGTTAGCTGGACATGGTGGCACATGGCTGTAGTTTCAGCACGACTCAACTCGAATAAGACATCCCCCAGACACATCATAATCAATTTCACCAAAGTTAATATGAAGGAGAAAATTCTGAAAGCTGCCAGACGAAAGAAAACCATTACCTACAAGGGGAAGAATATTAGAATAACTGCAGATCTCTCTGCTGAAACCTTTCAACCTAGAAGAGGATGGTCATCAACTTTTAATCTCCTAAAACAAAATAACACTCAACCCAGGATCCTGTACCCAGCTAAACTGAGCTTCATTTATGATGGAGAAATTAAATACTTTAACGACATTCACATGTTGAAGAAATTTGCCACAAATAAACCAGCTCTCCAGGACATTCTTAGACCTATCCTCCATAAAGATCAGCGTAATTCTCCACCACAAAAGTAAACCCACCCAAAATATTTTTGATCAAATTCCAACTTCCACAGTCGCAAAAGGATTAAAAATGTCCACTGGACTCTCAAAAGGCTTATCAATATCTCATTTAATGTGAATGGTTTAAATTTTCCTCTAAAGAGGCACAGGTTTGCTGACTGGATACAAAAACTCAAGCCAGATATTTGCTACATCCAAGAGTCGCATCTTATATTAAAAGACAAATATAGACTCAAGGTGAAGGGATGGTCATCTATATTCCAGGCAAATGGAAAGCA
>CAUYPK010046692.1:0-10821 GCA_963574355.1 Loris lydekkerianus
GGGCATCATACATTAGTTTCACAGACCGGTTGACACGTTTATGTCACACTGGTTAACATAGCCTTCCTGGCAATTTCACAATTGTGTTGAGACATTTACATTCTACATTTACTAAGTTTCACATATACCATTGTAAGATGCACCACAAGTGTATTCTCACCACTACTAACTTTAATTTAAATTTCTTTCCTATATTATTTCCCAGGCAAAATATCACATTCAAGGAAAAATATCATAACACATTTGATTGCATGTGGCTATTGTCTTAATTTTTTTTTTAAAGGATGCTTAACTTTTTTATTTTTTTAGAGATAATGTTTATTTTATTTTCATTTTTTATTTATTTATTTTTTGCAGTTTGGGCCGGGGCAGGGCTTGAACCCTCCACCCCCAGTATATGGGGCCGGCGCCCTACTCCTTGAGCCACAGGTGCCGCCCTATTTTCTTAATTTTATTAACATAATTACCAAAGCTCTGTATTCTGCTAAGTACACATTACACTTTGTATCCATGGATCCTCCTTGATAAATAAAGTTGTCATCAAGGCTGTAAAAATAAGCAGGTCAGGTAATAAAGCAACAGTATGACAGTAAGAACAGTATGATGTTCACTTTTGTTCCCTATAAAGCAAAAGTTTTCTTAACAATTGCTATTGCCTCACAGAACCGGAGAAAGTATATTAGAACCTCAGTACTGCTAACAATGATCTCCCTTGGCTGTTATTTGTCTAAGACATGATAAGCCATATAATTTACAGAAAGAAAAGCCACTGAATCCTTCAGAAAACACAACCTGGCAATCTATCTTCAATGCAAAATAATGAGGTGGCAGGAGTGTGATAGAAAAACCAGGTAAGGGAATCCAGCTGTGCTGGTATGGTCTCTAGCTTGTTGTAGAAATCAAACAACTCCTTGCGACTGAATTCCACAAGAATTCTCCAGGTTCTTTGGATCTTCCCTGCTCACTCCTAGTTGTAACACAGCTTGAGGAGATTTCAATTTTGCTTGAGCAGAGTGAGCCATTTGAAAGTTAAGCTGTTGTCCAACCGTCTCTAGCTTGTGGGGAGCAAGAGTCCTCTGCCTGAACTTCACGACTGTTTCTTGACCCATGGAAGACTGAGCATTCACAAAGGCTTCTGCTTTGTCTTGTGTAAGGTGGATGTTTTCTAACTGCTGCTGCAAAGCTGCTGGCTTCACATTGTGATATACTGCCTGTTCTAAAACAAATGATATTGTTTCAAGAACCAGGTGGAGATCTTGTTTCTCTAGAGAAAAGGCAGCTTGAAGTTTTTCTTCCTCTTCTTCACTGAAACTGCTCTCAGCCTTCAAGTGAAGTTTTTGAAGAATCCGAGTGAGCAATCGTGGAAATCTTCCTATATCTATCACATTTATCAGTGACACTGCTTTTCATGCTGGGGCTCTCCCTCAGGATCAGTGCTGCTGACACCGCCATCCTCCGCGCCTCTCACCGGCCACCACCCCCAATATTTTATTTTTAAGAGCTGTTATAAACGGTATTGTTTCCTAAATTCTAGTTTCCAGTTGCACATTGCTAATACATAAAAATCTGATTGATTTTTGTTTGATGGTTCTGTAGCATTACTGAACTCACTTTTACATTCTAGGAGACTTTTTTTGGGGGGGGCGGGGGGGTTGTGTAGATTCCTTGGAATTTCATACATAGAAAAGCATATCATCTGCAAATAGGGATGCCTTTCCACCCTCCCCACCCCCATCTGTATGCCTTTTATTTCTTTTGTCTTGCCTTATTGCACTGGTTAAAACTTCCATTATGTTGTCAAATAAGAATTGAGAGAGTGCATATCTTACCTTGCTCACAATCTTAGGGTGGAAAGTGCTCAGTCTTTTACTGTTAATATGATGTAGTTGTAGATGTTTTGCAGATGGTCTTAATTTGGTTGGGGAGTTTGCCTTCTCTTTCTAGTTTGCTGAAAGGTTTTATCAAAAATAGATGCTGTATACTGTTAGATATTTTTCCTGAATCAGTTGATATGGTGGAATGTTTTTATTCTTTACATCATTAATGTGTGGATTATACTGATTGAGTTTTAAACTTTGAACTGGCCTTTCATTCCCAGGATAAATTCCACTAAGTTTTGATATGTTATTCTTTTTATGTATTGTGGATTCATTTTGCTAATATAGTTGACCCTTGAACAACATGGGTTTGACCTATGTTAGTCAATTTATATGTGGGTGTTTTTTTAAATAAATATATTAGAGGGCCAGGTGTGATGGCTCATGCCTGTAATCTTAGCACTCTAGGATGCCAAGGCCAATGGATTGCCTATGAAGGAGCAAAGGAAATTTCACCCCAAAATATGATTCCTTGGTATAAAGAATATTTTAAATTAAAGGCCAGTTTTGATCAGAAAGCCTCTCTATAAAACCTGAGTAACCTGATTTAGAATCAGAAAAGGCTACTGGCCTCCTTATCACATGGTAATAGACCTGGCTCCAAGGTCATTTGAAGCACAACACCTGTCTCTCAGGTTAATTTACAGATCAATCTGTATCCCTCATCTATCCATCACCCCTAGCAACCACTTACTGCACCTATCCCTTCCATGCTCTCCCACCTCCCTTTCAAAAGTCATCTACAAGGGTATCCGACTATCACTGAGACTTTGAGTTACCATTCTTGTGGTTCCCCCCATGTGCATGGTATTTGGAAATAAACCTTTCTCTTATTAATCTACCATAACTGTGAGTTGATCTTTTCATCAAACCAAAGGAAAGGGGCAAGTTTCGCTGTGACCCCTACATCTGAGCTCACACGTTCAAGACCAGCCTGAGCCAGAGCGAGACCTGTCTCTAAAATAAATAGTACAGAGGGCAACACCTTTTAATAAGAGAAAGGTTTATTTCCAAATAAGGCATTTAAGACCATCTGCAAACTACAAAGAGAAGGCAAACTCCCCAACCAAATTAAGACCATCTGTAAAACATCTACAGCTAACATCATATTAACAGACTCCATCTCAAACAAAAAATAGCCAGGCATTGGGGCAGGCGCCTGTAGTCCCAGCTACTTGGAAGACTGAGGCAAGAGAATCACTCAAGCCCAAGAGTTTGAGGTTGCTGTGGGCTATGATGCCACGATATTCACCAAGGGTGACAAAGTGAGACTTTGTCTCCAAATGAAAATAAATATATATATATATATTAGAAAATATTTTTGAAGATTTGTAGCAATTTGAAAAAAGTACAAACTACATAGCCTGGAAATATCAAAAGTAAAAAATAAAATATGTGATGAATACATAAAACATATATATAATAGTCTATCATTTACTACCATAAAAATACACACAAATCTATTATAAAAAATTAAAATTTATCAAAACTTACACTTACAGACCACATGTGGCCCCCAATCTAGAAAAATGTAAACAGATGTATAGATGTGGTATTTATCACAACAGCATAAAGTTAACTGTAGTAAATACTCTGCGTTGTGATAATTTCATGTCCACCTCCAACCCCCACATGGTTCAAGGGCCACCTGTACATTGTTGAGCAATTCTGTGCAGGAGTAAGAGGCCTGTGGTCCCCTTGACTGGTAATGTCTTTGTTTCCTTTGGTATCAGGGTCAGGCTGACCTCATAAACTGAGATGGGAATGACCCCTCTTTTTGTTTTCTTGGAAAAGATTGTGTAAAACTGTTGTTATTTCATCTTTAAGTATTTGTTTGATTTCTTATTTGTGTGGAGTTTTTTTTGGAAGAGGAGGTTTTTAATAATTTAACTTCTTTAAAAGCTGTAGGATAATTGAGAGTATTTCTTTCATCTTGGTTGTGTTTTCATAGTTTGTGGCTTTTGAGGAATTGGTCCATTTTATTTTAAGTTGTCAAATGTATGTGCATAAAAGCTTTTTAAAAATTGTGCAGTCTATAGTGTGATATCCCTTTGCACCCTGCATGTAAGTGTGTTTTCTGTCTTTTTTTACTTTGTCAGTTTTGTAAGAGGTTTAACAGTTTCATTGATCTTTTAAAAGAAACATTTTTTAGTTTTATTGATTTTTTTTCCCATTGTTTTTCTGTTTTTAATTTAATTGACTGGAGCTCTTACCTTTATTACTTCCTTTTTTCTGTTTGCCTTCTGTTTATTTGCCTTTTCTAGTTTCCTTAAGGTAAAAGTTTAGATTATTATTTAACATTTTTTTTTATTATACTATTAACTTTAAAAATCAGTACCTGTTTATAGCTTGTACTTTGAATCTTACATTATGTTATTAATAATTTGTATACATGTCTGGATTTCCCTATTTTAAACTTCTTGAGTATAGGGATATTATTTAGGTGACTAATCTGGGGCCTTACCTGAGTGTTTGCACTGTGCTTAGTAAGATCTGATAGACGGTTTGAATAAGATTAGGTGGATGAAGGAGAGTCAGGGAAGGCAAAACATATACATGAACTATGTCAAAGACGGCTTCACGATTAAGAAAAGTGTACAAGAAAAGCTAAAAGAGTCTTACCATTATCAAGAGAAAAAGGGTAACAATTCTCTCATGAGAAAAAACTGCTAATACCAGCCAGCTGTGAAGTAGTTCTGACAGGCAGAGTTCAGAATCTCGAGGGTTCTGGACACTCACAATAGACAGCAGCTAATTTTAAATGGTAAATGAACAAGAACTGGTTTTTTTTTTTGTTTTGTTTTGTTTTTTTTTTTTGGACAGGTCAAGAAAAACATTGTTTACCTTAGTTTTTCAGATAACTAAGATAATAATTCGGAAATAATGATGTCCATGGATGATAGGCGCCCCCACAACGCCCGGCTATTTTTTGGTTGCAGTTGTCATTGGTGCTTAGCAGCCCCAGGCCGGGTTCGAGCCCTCCAGCCTAGGTGTGTGTGGCTGGCGCCTTGCTGACTGAGCTATGGGCACTGTCGTGCATGATTTTCTTGATTCCTTGGTACACCTGACACACATTACTCTGGTGTAGAGCCTTATTCTGTTTCTTACTGGTCACCTGAAACCATACTTTAGGCCTCCAGAGAGTCGGGCTGTGCCTTTTCTGGCTCCTCTTATTCAGTTAAAGCATTTGTATTAGTTTCCTAGGGCTGCTGTAACAAATTACCAGAAAATAGATCGTTTAAAACAACAGAAATTTGTTTTTTCACGATTCTGGAGGCCAGAAATTACGGTCATTATCTCTGGGTCAGTACCAACATGAAGCAGGGGTTTGCTCCCTCGGGAGGCTGTAAGGAGGCTGCAGTTCTGCCTCCTCCAGGTATTGGTGGCTGCCAGCATTCCTGAGCATTCCCGGGCATTCCTGGGCATTCCCAGCATTCCTGAGCATTCCCAGCATTCCTGGGCATTCCAGCATTCCTGAGCATTCCCAGCATTCCTGGGCATTCCTGAGCATTCCCAGCATTCCTGAGCATTCCTGGGCATTCCCAGCATTCCTGAGCATTCCCAGGATTCCTGAGCATTCCCAGCATTCCTGGGCATTCCAGCATTCCTGGGCATTCCCAGTATTCCTGGGCTTGTGACCACATCATTCCCATCTCTCCCTCCGAGGCATTCTCGTCTTCTATAGTCAAATCTTCCCTTTCCTTTCTCTATTCTAAGAACATACATGACTCCATTTATAGTTTACCTGGATAATCCAGAATAATCTCCCCACCTCAAGATCTTTAATTATACCTGCAAAGTTATTTTGCCAAATAAGATAATAGTCATAGGTTCTAGGGATTAGGGCATGGATATCTTTGAGGAGCCATTATTTGACCTACTACTCCCTGTAACAAGGAATTGGGAACATTGATGAAGCAGAATAACAAAGACATCAATATCTCTTGAAAAATACCTTTCACAATCTGTATTTTTAAAAAATCTTACCTTTGCCATTTAAAATATTTATATTTGCTTGTAAAATATTCATGTAAATTAATTCAGACCAATATCCTTTATAGAAGATTCCAAAAATGAATTCTAAGGAAAAAGTCCAATTTATCATATGTCAGTCCTTTTCACATCGAGCCTCATGAATAACCCTTGACCCTGAAACATGAGTTCAGAAACTATTATTATTTTGGCATAGGCGCAAACTTCAGAATCACATCTTCCAGATACCATTAACTTTGATTTAAGTAAAAGTTTTAAGCATCTGAATAACTTACGGATACAAGTCTAGATCAGATAGTTTCATGTTGCTTCCATACATAGGAACTAGTCATTTTAGTAAACAACTAGATCCGAATTTTATGTAATAAACTAAATCTTCAGTGAAGAAGAACCTATGATTTATACTTAACAAACGGACTAAAATGACATTTGCAATATTGTTCAGTATTAATTTGGGTTCATATAAAGTCATCAATTAGTTATTTGCCAGCTACAAATAATTGAAAATTCTTATAGAAGATATTCTGTTAATTGGTGGTTCATTCTAGTCCTAAACAGGAAACATTCTCAATATTCCTCAATACGGATTATTTATTACACCATCACTTGACACTACCCAGTAGGAAGACAAGTGTATACAAATGTACAGCTGTGTTTTGTTTTCAACATGATGTGATACGTTCCTTTATTGCCTTCTAAGACTTTGTCTATGTTGTTAATGAACTACTTTTCAATATTTCTTATTTTGATAGGTTTGTATAAGCCATTTAGACCACCTACTTCACCATCCAGTGTTTCTGTATAAATTCTGTGTATTTTTCTTATTATGAAATCCACATACATACTATTTGTTATTTGTTGCGGTCATCCAAGATTGATATCATGTGGTAAATACATTTCTCTAGCTCAGCGGTTCTCAACCTGTGGGTCGCAGCCCCTTTGTAATAATGAAAATACATCGTGGCATTAGGAAGGTTGAGAACCACTGCAAGTCTAGACCATTACAAATGGAATGTAAATGGTGATTGGTGGTGGTGAAGGTAAAGCTGTCTGTACTAAATACCACATTTGGAAATGGGATTTGACCACATTGTACATGTATCTAGCCAGGATTTAACCTATCTCACATTTATAGGCTAAGCTATGCTGTTCAGTAAGTATATGTATATGTAGGCAGAGAAATCATTGGGTTGTTCCTTGACTAAGATAGAATTTAATGAAACTCTGTCTGGCTTGTAGGAAACCTTCCAAGCAGCATATTAGTAACTTGCTGAGGAAGTGGATCTGCTTTGCATTTGAATGTAACCTAACAGAATTAAGTTCAGCTTTATGGAAGGCATATAGAAAAGAACACATCTAACTCTTCTTCCTGATGAGTCAATGTTTCTAAATAAAGACTCTGGCTCAGTGTCCATAGCACAGTAGTTAAGGCCCAAGCCACATGCACCGAGGGCACCCAGGGTGGCGGATTCAAACCCTGCCCAGTCCTGCTAAACAACTGTGACAACTATAACAAAAATACCTGGGTGTTGTGGCAGGCACCTGTAATCCCAGCTACTTGGGAGGCTGAGACAAGAGAATGGCTTAAGCCCAAGAGTTTGAGGTTGCTGTGAGCTGTGACACTACAGCACTGTACCCAGGGCAACCTAGTGAGACTCTGTCTCAGAAATAAAAAAAAAAAAAACTCTTTGAAAGGCAGAAAAGCCTAATTATTTTAAACTGCAGTATCCAGGCCTTATATGCCAGAGTCTCCCAGAGATCAATGTTGGCCTCTTTATTTCCTTCCCCTACTCTGTGTTTGAGCACAGAGGGGGTCTTGTCTGTTCAGCGTCTTCACATACTCCACGTGCTGATGGCTGTAAACCCACATCACGTGGCCAGATCTCTTTTGTAAGCTGTAGATGTCTGTGCTCAACACCTTGCTCCACACTTCCTCTTGGACGCATGACAGGGTTTCAAACTTGGCATGTCCAAACCAGAACGTAGTCATGCCATATCCCCCTCCAACCCCAGTCAGTCACCAGCTGACAATGGTCTCCTGAGTTTTCCCACTCCACTTTCCCACAGAGTGATAGGCATTCCATAGAAACCACACTTCAGGTACCCAGGTAACCATGTTTTTCACTTTCATTATAGTATTCAATAAATTATGTGAAATGCTCAATAGTTTATTATAGAACAAGCTTGTGTTAGATGTCCAATTGTAGGTTAAGGTATAGTAAGCATTCTGAGCACATTTAAGGTAGGCTAGGCTAAGCTATGATGTTTAGTAGGTATATTATAGGCATCTTTAACTGGTAATATTTTCTTTCTTTTTTTGAGACAGTCTTGTTTATCGTCCTCGTTAGAGTGCTGTGGCGTCACAGCTCACAGCAACCTCTAACTCTTGGGCTTAGGTGATTCTCCTGCCTCAGCCTCAAGTAGCTGGGACTACAGGCACCTGACACAACGCCCGGCTATTTTTTTGTTGCAGTTTGGCCGGTGCCGGGTTTGAACCCGCCTCCCTCGGTATATGGGGCTGGTGCCCTACCCACTGAGCCACAAGCACTGCCCAACTGATAATATTTTTAATTTACAATGGGTCTATCAGAATGTAACCCATTGTAAAGCAAGCACTGTACTTATGATGATCCATCTTAGGTTTCTAGGAGGTGCCACCTGTTTTCACTCAGCCTGTACGTAGCACTATGTCCAGCTGACTCTACTTCCTGAAAACATTTCAAACCTGTTCACTTCACTCCATCACCATTGACTTCTGGTTTTCACCTGTGTACCTGGTTTCACTTCATCTACTTTTTTCCTTTTATTCATTCACATAGAAGTGATCTCTTAAAATGCTTTCATGATCAGTTTTCCTCTGGCTAAAACAGGGATGAACCTTGAAGACATTGTGCTAATTAAATAAGCAAGACACAAAAGGACTATGTATGATTCTACTTATGAGAATAAGATAGAGATGGAAAGTAGAACAGTGGCTTCCAGGTGCGGTGGGAAGGGAGAGATGGGGGGTTCTCGTTTAACGTCTACAGAGTCTGTCTGGAGCTGGCTACTGGGGATGGTGGCACAAGTGAAAGTGCTTAATGCCCCTGAGTGGACGCTTAAAAATCACTAACCTGGTAAATTTTGTGTTATATCTGTTTTAACCTCAATTAAAAAAAAAAAAAAGAAGCCTTTCAGTTGCTCATTGCTGTCGTGATACAGACCTCAATACTTGATGCTGCCTGGAAGGCCCCAGGTGATGAAGCCACCAGCAAACCCACCAGGTCTCAGGCCCCAGGTGCGCCGGCTGCCTTTTTAAGTCCTCAATGATACTAAGTTCCTTCTTCTATCAAACCTTCTTTCCCTTCACAGTCCCTCTCCTGGAGTGAAATGCTCCTCCTACCTTTTCATGGGCTAACTGCTCCTCCTCCTTCCAGGCCTCAGCTTGTCCACCTCTTCTTCCAGGACACTGTCCCCAGCCCCTCCTGTGACAGACCTCCCCAATGCGCTCTAATCGCCCTGTCCTTCTGTGTACCACTTGTCGCAGTTATGACTTATTTTTCAGTTATCTGTCTCTTCCAGCATGTTCATGAGACCAGGGGCCACTCTGACTTGTTCATTTTATGCCTTTCAAAGAGCTGGCATTTAGTACATGTTCAAAACCTATTTGGACAGGGGGAAGAAGGGTAATGGGTGGGACCTCACCCATGGTGTCTATTGCAAGGGTACATGTCCCATCTATGAGAGTATAAGAGTTAAGAGTATGTCTTAACACAATAATTAAGTGAGTGAGGTGAAGGCTATGTTAACCAGCTTGATGTAAGCATCCAAATTGTTTATAAAATCAGCACATTGTACCCCATAAATGCATTAATGTATACAGTTATGATTTAATAAAATAAAATAAAATAAAATAAAAAACCTATTTGTGGGGTGAATGAATCCATACATGAATGAATAATGTCATCCAAAGGTAAGGGATAATTCATTAATGAAATAACATTAGGATTACTTTTACGTAAAAGGTACTTTGAAGAAAAAAATGTATTTTTATTGGACGGCGCCTGTGGCTCAAAGGAGTAGGGCGCCAGCCCCATATACTGGAGGTGGTGGGTTCAATACCAGCCCCGGCCAAAAAAAAAAATAATAATACAAATTCTCTACAGAAAACATGTAAAATCCAGATAAAGAAGAAAATAAATAACATACAACCTTATGACCCAGAGGTGATCACTGTTACGAGTCTTGGTGTTTGCCCTTTTAGTCCTTTGTGTGTTTGTGTGTTGTATTTATTAAACACTCAACTATGATAATATGTACATAGTTTTGTTGATGTTACACAATTTACTTATGCCCATATTATAATTAATTCTGATCTAGAATATATTTTGATAAATCTTTGCATCTTAGGGGTTTTTTTTTTTGAGACAGTGTCTCACTATGTCACCTTTGGTAAAGTGCTGCGGTGTCACAGCTCACAGCAACCTCCAGCTCTTGGGCTTAAGCAAGTCTTTTGCCACAGCCTCTTTTTTTTTTTTTTTGAGACAGAGCCTCAAGCTGTTGCCCAGGGTAGAGTGCCATGGCATCACAGCTTACAGCAACCTCCAGCTCCTGGGCTCAAGTGATTCTCCTGCCTCTGCCTCCCAAGTAGCTGGGATTACAGGTGCGAGCCACAATGCCCGGCTATTTTTTTTTTTTTTTTTTTTTAAGCAGGAACTCAACTTTATTGCGTCAAGCAGCCGCTTATATAGAGCGTGGGGAAGGGGCGGGGAAAGAAGGCAGGGGATGAGGTGCGTGACAGGCTCAGGCCAGTGGCATGGTACCACATTGTCTGTATCTAGGTAGAGGCAGTTTCAGGCCGGGCCTTGCTGAGTCGTTGCTACGCGGAAGTAGCTCGATGGATCTGCTTCTAGTCAGGCTCGGGAAGTTGCACTAGGCCTCAGGCACATGGCAGGGCCCAACAATTCCCTCT
>CAUYPK010046694.1:0-35560 GCA_963574355.1 Loris lydekkerianus
GGATGCTTTCTGGGTTTGTGAGCAGTGTCACAAAACAAAGCAAAAGCAAATCCTTTACTCACGGGTGGCCTCCTCTGGTTGCCCAGGGAGACAGGGGGTGTGGCTTCAGAATATTTAGAAGTGAGCTGTTTTGCTGTTAAAAAAAAAAAAAAATGGCTATCAACCCTTCACTGACCAGTCGCAGTTTATACTCTGTCTACTCCCCTCCAGAGATCAGCCAGAGATCCGGACCACTGTGGGACCAGCCTCCAGATCTGAGGGTGGGGGCGAAGAAGAGTGCTCCGAGCCCAGCACTGCTGCTCCACTGTCAGAAAGCAGCCACCGCTCTGCTTCTCTGGGACCCGCCGCTCTGGAGCCAACCGTCGGCTCCTCGCTTCCATGCCTCGGAGACAGCGCAGTTCAAGCACTGAGCACCCCACAAGAGGTCCCCTAACAATCCGGACTTCTGGGGGGCAGGCCCCCAAATCCCCGAGTGGGAGTGGGAGGGGGCGTTGGGAGCTCAGAGCTGGAAGCGCTCACTCGGTTTTATGTCTGGTTGTGTTGCTGCCCAAGGAGGGCTGCTGCACCACTCTACAGGGAAATGCCACAGAGACGTGGCTCCTCCTCCTTGCTCACATGCCTCGGTGCCAGCACTGTCCAGCCACAGCTCAGGGACTGTCCGCTCCCCTGGAGGAATCGCCCAAGGATCCGACCTCCTCTGGAAACAGTTTCCCAGGCCCCTGAGTGAGGGTAGGGAGGGAGTGCTGGGAGGTCAGCACTTCAAACGGGAAAGTTAGAGTTTCACTCAGTTTTACGCCTAGCTGTCTGGCTGGTTAAAGAGGGCTGGTGCACCCCGTCACAGGGAAGTGCCGCCGTGGTGTGACTTCCCCTCAGCTGCATGTTCCTCACTCTCGTGCCTCAGAGTCAGCACTGGTCAGTTGCAACTCGGGCTCTGTCCACACCCCTACCCTCGATAAATCACCCAGGAATCCGAACTCCTGGGGGACAGACCTCCAGACCTCCCTGTGAGTGGAGGGGAGTGTTAGACTGCTGGGAAAGATATTCAAAGTTTTATACAGTTTTATGCCTGGCAGGGGAGCACCATGGCACCCCAGTAGGGGAGGCAGGACCAGTTTTTAGAAGGTTGCTCCCGTGAAATGAAGTGGGAGGGCTTTTGATTTCTGCCCTTTTGTTTGTAGGGCTCTTAAGCCGGACTCGTGGGGGAGGGGGGACTCCCATCCGCTTGGTGATGGATTTTGTACCTTTTGTTTACATCCTTGTGGTCTCAACTTGCCTCAGTGGTGTTGATGTGTGTTCTTCAACCTTCTCCCTTGGTACAGCTCAAATCCTCCAGGTTACTTACTAAATTTTCATCTTTTAACTCCTTCTGGACAGGAGCCTCTGTGGAAAGCTGGCTTCAGTCCGCCATCTTGTCTCCTCCCCTCCTCAATTTGTATGTTTGAAGAATCTACGGTAGCATTCTTTTTCTAAAAGATGAATGCCAATGGAGTTTGGTAGGCAAAGTGGGAAATCAAATGAGTTTTTTTCCTGTGAAAAAGTGGCAATTGTTTCTTATTCTATGCAAACTATGACTTCTTCAGTGCTTTAGGCAATAGCAAAACTGACTTACCCCTCATAAGGTCACAAAATGCATGCTACTGTTAGCAGCAATTTTTGTAATTTTTGTGTATGAATATATATATTTTTTAATTGCTTTAGCTTGATATTCTCATGTTTGGTATCAGTTGTCTTTGTTGGTTAGTTTTGCATTGTGAGGGTGGAAATAACCATTTCAATCAAATTGTCAGGATGTTGTTCTTTCCTCCTTATATTTGGCTAAGCTTCCTGACTCTAAGTATGCCTAGCTGTATTTCCTAAATAGAAATACAGATAGATATTTGTATTTCTATCTAGATAGAACCAATTTTACTATCTTAGAAATTAAGTCGGGTTCCTTAGAGCTATTATGAGTTAAAGCAACAGAACTTGAACTTTCCCCCAAAGTATTAATTTTCAGTTCTTTTTTGTGCCATTAAAGCACTCTCTTGAAATGTGTGAAATGTGACAAATATTCATGAAGCATCTCTGCTTATTGAGAGATAGCATGTTTACTAATTGGAGAGATTGTTAAGAAACAAAAGTCTCAGGTAAATGGTCAATGCAACTTGTTTTAATGAAAACTCTGTATCTTATTAATACTGAAGCATCAGCAAGTAATACTCAATTGGACACTTCTTGATGCATTAAGAGGAATTACTTGTCCTGCCTTAGCGTTACTGCTTAAAGTAACAGTGTGGCTCCCCAGAACTCTATTAACTCCAGCACAGGGTCTCCCTTTCTGTTCATTGCCTCTCTTTCCTGCCTGTGCTGATGATTTAGTTTACTTGACTGAGTTTTGTATTCACTCCTGTAAATTATAGTTTCCCTTCTTCTCCAGTGTTTGTCTATAGCGAGAGTCACATCCTAAAGCCCAGCACCACAGCACTGGGTGGTACTCCACTATTCTGTGTAGCTGGATCCTGAAATCATGGGCAATCTTTCCCTAATATTCTGACCCTTGAGATCTGAATCTTCTATCATGGTACCTTTTCTATCTGAATGGAAACCGTGATGTGGAATATTGCTTGACTTGTGGCTAGAGCTGTGATAAGCAAGGAGATTCCCTGCCAAGATTCCCCTTCGAGGAAGGATGTGCTGCCCATCTGCAGGGAGTGTAGTTGACAGCCGTCTTCTGCTACAGCCTCCTCCCAAATCTTCCTCTGCTGCACAGAGCGGCTGCATGTGTTCAGCTTCTCGCAGGTGTTGATCCTCAGTAATTATCTCGCACTTCCGACATCTCCACATCTGCTACCATAGTTTTAGATCTGCAACAAGCTTATATGTCTTTCATAATAACCATTCTCTTCAGTGTCCTTCTCCTCACCTCCAGTGAATTTTCACATGCTCACCATTAAGCCTCTTTATTCTTAATATTCAACAGCTCCTGTCCCTAAGAATTTTACTGATAAATTAGAAAGATAAGCCAAACATCATAGGCCTGTGGGAGTTCAAACCCAGTGAATCCTTCTCACTGAAGAGTTAAGCCTGTGGTGAGTATGAATGAACATGTGCCAAAGTGATGGCAAGAGAGGGACTGGATTCAAGGAATTTAGAAATGAACACTCACACTGTTGGGAACCCCTGAAGGCCAGATGGGAGTTGAGTCAGCCAGAAGCTTGGTGAGGACTTACCTTGGAGAAGGATGGAACATAGCATCCACAAAGAGAAACCAGTACCACAGATGTGGGCAGGGCTGTGTGTAACGTACTAATAAGGCTACAATTAACTTCTGAACAGCACAGGTTTAAACGTCAAGGATATACTTAGATGTGGATTTTTAAAAATATAATGGAGTTTTTTTTGGGATTTGTGAAAATTTAAAAAAAATCATAAATAGAACACATAGCCCAGGAATATGGAAAAATTTATGAAAAAGTTGTATTTGTCATTAATGCATAAAATATATGTGGACACTATTTTATCATTTACTACTATAAAATATACCCAAATCTATTTTATCATTTACTACCATAAAATATAGCCAAATTTATCATTTACTACCATAAAATATATCCAAATCTAAAGTTAAAATTTATTCAGATTTACACACAAACACAGAACACCCATGATGACATTCACATGAAGAGAGACATGAAATGTAAAGCTGCAGTATTAATATAACTGCATAAAATTAACCGCAGTATATACTGCACTAATGTGATAATTTTTTAGCAATCTTTTGCTGTTGTGATGAGCTCAAGTGTTGTGAGTGGGCATTTAAAATGATGTGTGATGCTGATCATCTCTGTGTGAACAGGTCATCTCTCCAGTAAATGATGTATGGCAGTAAAAAGTGATGTTTCATGTTTTTTTTCATATTTTTCAATGTTTTTACTGCAATACTGTAAACCTTGAATAGCATCATGGGACCCAAACGAAGTATTGCTAGGAGTGCTCCCAAGAAGCAGAGAAAAATTGTAACATTACAAGAAATAGTTGAATTGCTTGGCATGTACCATAGCCTGAGATCTGCAGCTGTACTTTCCTGCCATTTCAAGATAAATGAACCCAGTGTAAGGACCATTTTCAAATCAGAAAAACACATTTGTGAAGGTGTCACTGCAGTTATACCAGCCAATATGAAAACCTTGCCCTTGATGCAAAAGTCCTTTTTGTCTCATACTGAAAGTGCTGCTCAGCTAGGAGCAGCTTCTCTGGGTGTAGGAAAGGCATACCTATAGACAAATGATTTGAGAAAAAGTGAAGTCCTTATATGACAAAGCAAAAGTAAGGTGAGGCATCTAAGACTGGAGAATTTATGCCAACAAAGGATGGTTTGAAAATTTTAGAAAGAGTTTTGGCTTCTATTGACCAACAGATAACAGAAGAGTTTCCAGACACTGTTAAGGAAATCATTAAGGAGAAAGGATATCTGTCTGAATGGGTTTTTAAGGGAGATAAAAGTGCCATATTCTTAAAAAAAAAAAAAAGCCATAAAGAACATTTATTATTAGTAAAGAATAGAAGTGAGTACAGGATATGAGGTAGGAAGGGATTGGCTAATTCTATTTTTTGTGCAAATACAATTAGGCTTATGATCAGGATTGGCCATATCTATAAAGCTGCTGACCTCAGAGCCTTGAACAGTAAAGACAAACACCAGCTAAACATTCTTCAGGTGTGATGTCCATTAGTTCTTAAATTGCTCCAAGATGCATATCTTGAAACACTTCAAATCCACCTGCCATTTTTGCCATATTTACAACCTCTGCCATTTCTCTGATTGTACAACAAGAAGGCCTGAACAGTGAAAATGCCTTTTTCTGGATTGGTTCCATCCGTACTTTATCTGTCCTTTAGGAAGTACCTCACCACTAAGGGTAGCAGACAATGCCCCCGGCCACTCAAAACTCCATGAATTCAACACTAAAAGCATCCAAGTGGTTTTCTTGCCCACCCCTCAACTGACTAATTTAGCCTCTAGATCAGGGGTCATAAGGACCTATAGCTCATTACACACAGTACTCTATAAACAGGATTTTCAGTGCTGTGGAAGAGACTGCTGATAGAACATCGTGAAAGTCACTGGTAAAGATGTCAGAGTTTTTATAGAAAAAGTTGTAAAAGCCATAAAACCTCAAATAATAAGTTACCACTAGAGAAAACAGTATCCAGATGTTGTGCATGACTTCACAGGATTTACAGCAGAGCCAATCAAGGAAATCATGAAAGAGATTGCAGATAGGGCAAAATTGGAAGAGTTTCAAGATACAGATCTTGAAGAAATTCAAGAGCTAATAGAAGAAGCAGTGCTAGAAAACAAATTAGCGTTAGACAATTGGCTGAAGGGTTACAATTACTCAAGACTGCTTTAAATGTCTACAGCATGGACCCTTCTGTGATATAGGCACTGAAAGTTAAATGAACAGTGAAAGATGAATTTGTACTTATAAACATTTCTACAGAAATGAAAAAGCAAGAAAGTCATGTGGAAATTATGATGCATTTCCATAAAGTTACACCAAGTCTCATCACCTGCCTCCCCTCTCCCCACCACCCCCTCTGTCTCCTCCTCTGTCTCCCTCCACCTCCTGTCCTGCCTCTGCCACCTCTTTTGTTTTTGCCACTCTTGGTACAGTAAGACCAATCACTCTTCTTCCTCATCCTCAGCAAGAAGATGAGGATGAAGACCTTTATTATGATCCATCTCCACTTACTAAATAATAAATATATTTTCTCTTTTTTCCTTATGATTTTCTTAATAATGTTTTTTTTTTTTTCCTTTAGTTGACTAGAGGGAAGAACACAGCATGAGATACATATTACATACAAAATATGTGTTATTTGACTATACCTGTTAGCATTCTGGTCAACAGGAGACTATTAGGAGTTAAGTGCTGGTGGAATCAAAATTTATACATGAATTTTTGACTAAGCAGGAAATGGGCTCTGCATTATTTGAACTATGTCTGGGTCTCTGAGTCTTTCAAATACTGTGACTGGCCTACTTTCCCCAGTCTTGGATGACAGTCTCAGCAAACACTGTGGAAAAATACACTAGCAGATGCCACCTGGGGAGCAGCTTCCGTCTACACTGTGCTGTCCAGTATTTTAGTCATTAGCACATCTGAACCGTGGCCAGTCTAAATTGAGATATGCTGCATGATTAAGATGCACAAAAACTTTCAGTGACTTACTACTTTTTCTAACGTGTACCCTAGAATATTTAAGATTGTGACCATGGCTTGCTTATATTATATTCCTATTGTATAGGCCTGGCCCAGGCAGGCCAACAAGGCAAGTCCATGAGAAAGTCATTTTAGAAAGGGGAGTGAACCGATGCATAGCTGGCAGTGCACGATGACATTTGTTTTTATGAAAAATGCTACATTTTAATATTTATAGGGGAAATAGAATTATGCAAGAACATAAAATGGAAGTAGGTCCTGTTATGACTGTACATCTCAGCAGCCTTAGCTCACTGGACCGACACTACAAAAGGGACAATTCTACTATCAATGCTGCAGTCGTGCCAAAACCCCTGAGTTTTGGATTCCAGTGTAGATATTTGGGGGGGATGGTAGAGAAGAAATTCTAGTTATTGAACTAATTTTGACATTGAAATGAAGGAAAAATCTCAGGAGTTACAGAGCTTATCTGGAAGATTCTAGAGAAATCTTTGTTCTTAGAAATTCTAGAGAAATCTTCTTTGTTCTTGGATAAATTTATATGAAATAAAAGAAAAAATAAAGAAGGTCATATTTTTCCTGATCTGAGTTTGTGACTTATGCCAAATATACTGTATAATTAGAGTTTGCATGACTAGTGCCAAACCTGGACCATTAAACATTACAAAGTCAGAGTCTGATAGGTTAAATGTGAGAACAGACAATGTCACAGACATAAAGATTCATAAATCAGATAATGTCATATGAAGTAAATGAAGATGGATTTGCCAGGGTCAAGTGCAAGTGTATGCCCAAGATTTAGGGTCAGATAAGCAGAGTGTCCCTAATCAATTTAATTAGGGCATCAGCTGACACTGACATATTTACAGCAGTAGCTGAACACAACCAGCCATCCCATTCACACTTCAAGGGCTGAAATTTGACTCTGGAAAAGTGCAAATTAAAATTCATCATAGTATAGACTCTACAACTCTATGTGGCTCTGAGATGTCCAAAATGAGAAGCAATTGGTGGTGACCAGTGCAATGTACACTGACAAAGTTTAGACCTAGGGAACAACAAAGCACCCAAGAGCTGTCAGGTTGAAGAAAAGCTAAAGTTGGCTTACTCTCTGCAACCCTTGTTAAATACCTCCTTGAATCAGTGAGAACTAAGCCAGGCAGGAAGCCCTGTCAAATCTCATTGTGCTCAATCCATCGGGGCTACTGAGGCTTGGAGGGCACAACTAGGAGATTCAGTGTGCAGGTATAGCGCTATGAAGGTGCGTGGTTAGTGTCCCTGTGGAAAAGAGATCTGGACACCCGGTTAGGGGCTGGTTTCAGAAAAAACTAAATGGGTCTGTCAGTAGAATCTGTATGGCCCAGTGGAGGGTGAGCCATATTTTAAGCCCTAATCTCCTACCTTACATCTTAAATAAGAGACATGGGAGCTTTTAAACCCTGCAAGTATGAGAAGGTAGGAACTAAGAGAAATAACTCCATCTGCTGAAAGCCAGTGTGCTTTTGGGTTCAGAATGTTTTAAACAGTTGGATTTACTTACTGGTAGAGTTCAAAACGATTAAGGCATCAGGATTCCCTAGGAATGTTTAGATGGTTTTAGTTTTCTCTTCAACATTTCATTCCCCGTCTGGGCATAGTTCTGCATTTGGATCAGTAAACATGGGCACTAGTTTGGATCAGAGTGAATACTACACCGTGTAGTAAGCCATGTCTCACTAACACACATTGAAAATTTTCTTCTCTGAAAATTGAAAATGATGCTTTCTGGGAAACCAAATGCATGAGCTTATACTAATCCATTAATAATGTGGGTAATTTGAGTACTAGTCATCACAGGATATAAAAATTAATACTCTATTTTGGTTATTAGATAAAAGAAAGAGGATAAAATATTAAGAAGGAAAAATCACACATGAATCTTTGGTGAATTTGGCTAAAAATTGATTCTTTGGGATTTTTTCAAGCTAGAAAAATGAGGAGGGAGGCAGAAATGGCATCTGTATCAGAAAAGAGTTAATCCTGCTTGTACTTAATGCACAAGAGGCATAGAAAACCATGTTTAAATTTAAAATTATTTGTAGTCAAAGAATTTTATACCTGGAGGAGTTTTATGCTGATGATATCCAACAGTTGCTGTACAGGCCTAGAGAATGAAGGCTTAGCTCTTAGGTCCCAGGGGTCAGATTAGAACAATGTCCTCTGTTCAGCCCACTGGTTTTTGTACTGTGCTATGGGCTTTCTCTGCTTTGGTTATCCTTTGTTTTTGAGGAATTTGTTTCTCAAATAATAAACTTTTAGGAATATTCAGGTACCCTTACAGAAAGCTTAGCCCACTCAAGGCACTAAGGGTTTAATAATACACATGTATTCTTCTCTTCATTTTGCTGACAAGGAAACTGAAGCTGAGATGTTAAATAACCTGTCCAAGGACTTGCAGGTAGTAAGGGGCACAGCAAGAGTTTCAGCACATTGGAATCAGTCTGACTGTAGAAAGCAAACGTCCAACATTATACAAATACGCAAAATGTCATAGAAGGGGGCATAAAGTGAGGCATCGCTCTGAGCGCATGATGACACTTGTTTTTCTGAAGAATGCTGGATTTTAATATTTACAGGGGGAATAGAATTATGCAAGAAAATAGAATAAAAATAGTTCCTGTTATGACTTATAGCTAGAACTGTTAGCTCTTTGATAGAAATATGTTACCACATGTTTTAGAATCTCTCCCTTTGTGTGAATCACACAGACGGTGGTAAAAGCCGTCTTCCATCTCTCAGACAGAGAACTACAGATGAATTCTTTTGTAAAGCCCTATTTGGTTTTTAATTGACACATAATACTGTGCATATTTGTGAGGCACAGTGTGATGTTTTAATGTGTATATACAGTGTATAATTATCAAATAACAGTAATTAGCATAGCCATCGCCGCAAACATTTATCATTTGTGGCGAGAGCATTCAAAATCTTCTTTTCTAGTTATTTCAAAATACAATACATTATTGTTAACTATAATAGTCACTCTCCTGTGCACTAGAACACCAAAACTCATTCCTCCTACCCGACTGTAACTCTGTCCCCACTGACCAACTTCTTTCCTATCCCCTCATCCTACAGAACCTCTCCAGCCTCTTGTAGGCAATATTCTACTCTCTGTCAAAGAGATCAACTTTCTAAGTTTCCATATATGACCGTGACCATGTAGTATTTGTGCTTAGCTCATTTCATTTAACATAATGTCCTCTAGGTTCATATGAATTCTAACAAATGACAGGATTTTATTCTTTTTTATTGCTGAGTAGTATTCTTTGGTGTATATATGCTATTGTAACTATTTATTTAATTTTATTTATTTTTATTTATTTTTTTAAGACAGAGTCTCATTATGTCACCCTCAGTAGAGTGCCGTGGCGTCTGTCACAGCTCACAGCAACCTCAAATGCTTGGACTTAAGTGATTCTCTTGCTTCAGCCTTCCAAGTAGCTGGGACTACAGGCACCTGCCACAACACCCGGCTATTTTTTGTTGTAGTTGTCATTGTTGTTTTAGCTGGTTCAGGCTGGTCTTGAACCCACCAGTCTCAGTGTATGTGGCTGGCCCACTGTGCTATGGGCGCCGAGCCTAACTATTATTTTTTGATAGATATCTACCAGGGCTTCTCAGAAGGTATCAAGCCACATATATATCTATTTTTCATAGTACATGGCTGGATACTTTCCAGCAGTCCTTATATGCTGATTTAGTACTTTGTCTATTATAAGCTGTGTGGTAGTAAACACAGGAGTGTAGATACTCCTCAACATACTGATTTCATTTCCTTCAAGCATATATTTAGCAGTGGGATTGTGGGTCATATGCTTATTCCATTTTCAATTTTCTGAGGGGCCTCCCTATTGTTTTCCATAAGGGTTATACTAACTTATGTTCCCCCCAACAGTGTATACGAGTTCCCATTACTCACATCCTTGCTAAAATTTGTTATTGTTTTGGATTTTTGATGATAGCTATCCTAACTGGGAAGAAATAATACCTCATTATGGTTTTAATTGCATTTCTCTCAAAATAAATGATGTTTAGCATTTTTCCATATGCTTTTTGGTCATTTATATGTCTTCTTTTGAGAAATACTTATTCAAGTCTTTTGCCTTTTTTTAGTTTTAGTTTTTCTTTTTCTATTGAGTTCCTTAGATACTCTAGATACTAACTCCTTGTCAGAGGTAGAGTTTGCAAATACTTTCTCCCATTCTATAGGCTGTCTTTTCACTCTGTTGATTGTTACCTTTGCTATGAAGAAGCTTTTTAGTTTGTTGTAATCCTATTGGTCTATTTTTGTTTTTGTTGCTTATGCTTTTGAGATCCTATCCAAAGTCCTTTCCTGGACCAATGTCATGAAGCATTAACCTGTTTTTTATTTGTTTCATAGTTTTAGGTCTTATTTTTTAAGTCCTTAATCCATTTGGAGTTTATTTTATATTGTAGACACATAGGGATATAGTGTATTTTTTTTTCCTCTGCTAGAAATATCTAGTTTTCCCAATGTCACTTATTGAAGAGACTCTCTTTTCCATGATGTATGCTTAAACTGTACTAAACCTAGGAGAAACTGCCTTTTATGCCTCAGAAGTTAATAAGTTTAAAGAGTAGCCAAGCACATTTTAAAAATATTAATATAATTTGAGATAGCATAATGTATCACTTATATAAAAAGAAGAAAATATCTCAAAGGAATAAGATGCAAATCATTTTTGTCTATGTGTATGATATGGAATATATTGGAGTATACTTGCTTATTGCTTTTCTTAATGTTTCATAGTGATTTCATCATCCCTAAATCCTTCTTGGGAAAAAATATATAAAGAATAATTTTACAGGCAAATGGAGAAAATGAGAAATAATTTTCCAAAATTTAGTGACATTGTGTATGTCATTAGGGACGGGAAATATGCTCAGAATATCCAAATAACACAGGAAGCCTAGGGGCTAGGAGCATCTGTGTTCTTTAATTCTTTAGGAAGATTTAAAAGCCAACATACACAAGGACCATTGATGACAGAGCAGAGAGGAGCCTTTTCCAGCTATTATTAAATTAGAATCATATGCCTCTTAGCTTTGGGGTTATAGTTGCAGGGCAGTTTTTGTCTGTTTACTTGCTTTACTGTTACTGTTGCTTTGTTTCTTTATTTTACAGTTTTTATTTATACATTGCCAGAGTGTTCTCTTCTAAATTTGGAATTGGGCCAGATTCCAGTAGAGTGAAAAGGAAAAGCAGAGGAGAACACATTGTCTCAATTCCACAAATCACAGAGGCATTATCACCTGTGCTTCTAACTGACCCGGGGTGCCTATTTCCTCTGTTCGTTGTATCAACTTGAAGCCTAAGTAGGGAGGAATTTCTCCAAATTTATGATCAGAATGCAGAAACTGCAATAAGGACTCAGGGAGAGGGTAGGTAAGCAGAATGAGTGTGGGGGCAGATAAATCTGTGGTCATATAAGGAGAGGACGAAAGCAGACAGGGCACCAAGCATTGTGGGGTGCCATGCCAGGGAGGGGACCTCTGCAGAAACAGCAAGGTCACTAGGTATTTCAAAATGGAAGGATTTAGTACGTGAACTTTATTACAACGTTTGAGAATGGCTAGAAGAGTAAGTGAGAGGAAAAGAGGAAAACTTGAGGATCAAGAGAAAGAAGGGGTGACCCCCCCTAGGCTGGAGTCCATGGGTGCCCCTGCCGCTGCACTTCTGGGCATGTGAGAACCTCAGCACTGGGGCCACAACCGGGCTTGGAGTCTGCAGTGGTGCCAGCCCATCACTGCCACAGCAACTCGCAGCAACTTCTATTGTAGTGAGTTTCAGAAATCTGAAGCGTCTCTCTTCCTCTGACCTTCTCCTGCCAGGGGCTCCTATACACTGAAGCTAGGCAGACAACCAGACAAAAAAGGGGTATGAGAAGTGTTGTTTTTATCTTTCAGCTCCAGTTTTATAGAGCAGGGTATGGAAGCGCAGGTGAGTAGTTATATTTGCTCCTACCATAAACTAGAAAAATCACCATCAACTATGAGTAAAAGCATTCTGAAGAATAACCGTCATAGGCATTACTTTTAAATTTTGTTTACATGTTTGGAAAAAGGACATTTCAATTTATTCTATTAAGGGGCTTGACAAGCTTTTTCTTAAAGATCCAGAGAGTAAATATTTCAGCCTTATGGGCCATTCAGTCTCTGTAACATCTATTATCTCTGCTACTAGAGCATGGCAGCAGTCGGAGACAGTATTAAAATAGATGAGTAGATCTAGATTCTAAAAACATGTGGCTGGCCTACAGGTAGAATCCATAGTTGTGGATGCCAGTTTATTGAATAGCACAGATTTATTGAGCAAAGAAACTATGTAGTGATTTGAAAAATATGAATCTATTGTGAAAAAAGCATGAATCAAAGTTAAATGCTGTATTAACTTTGATTTCATTTGCAAATCTTTCTTTGAAGACTGCATGCGTGTATTACAGATATGAAAAACAAATCTGTGCAAGTCCTCTTTTATGTTTCAGAACACGTAGAAAAAGGTCTGCATCTTTTATTTTACTGGCAAATAGACAACTGAGTTAAAAATAACTTGCAGAGCATCTGGGGCCAGAAACAGTTTTGTCTGAAATCCCTTTATAGCAGGGACCTACCATACAAGTAGAACCTACTGTATGAAAGGAGACTGGCAAACAGAATCCCCGATATGTCTGCTGGATAAGAGATGAGGACCTCATTTAAGCTTGACCCAGGCCACAGAGGCCAACCATGCTGTACACCCAAAGGTGTTAAGGATTTAATTAGTATTTAATTACAAATTAGGATTATGGAGATATTTCCAAAACCTGTCCAAAATTATGAAAAGAGTTTAAGCTGCATGGTGTCCAACCTGCAGCCCGTGGGCCATATCGGGATTATTTGAGGACTATTTTGCTTATCTGTGGTCTCAGATATTGCAAAAACTGTGCATGGACTTTTTTCTTTTTTTGCTTATCAGATTTTGTTAGTGTTTGTGTATTTAATGTGTGATCCAAGATAACGCTGCTTCTTCCACTGTGCAGTGGAGAAGAAACAAGGTAGGGTATGTTTAGAATGCTGCTGCTGCTAATTTATTAGTACAACACAACCTGAAATAGCCAGCCTGGTACATTAAATGACTAATTTAGTGTTATTGGGGACATTTTCCTAATGTTTTTCCTATATAATAAATTTCATTAATATAAGCAAAAGCTGACTATCCTCAATTCTTCACTCTAAATATACTAGGGACCTTTTAAATTCTTCTGTATTTGGCAAAATCCAGGTACAGAAGAAAATAGCTTTTAAAGAAATTTGTTTTCAAGTCAATGTTGGGTACATTTCATCTTTTTTTTTTTTTTTAACCTCTTGGTTGTAAAGCATGTAACCATGTCTCCTTATTATACAGATTCCAAGTATGATAGATATCTAAGATACAGACTTAACTACCTTGGAAGAAAGAGTTAGATATCTAAGATACAGACTTAACCACCTTGGAAGAAAGAGTAAGACTTCACAATCTTCAACCTCAAACGCCTCTGTTTTAGCAAAAACAATGCAGTAGACGATGTAGTGTCTAGTGCATACATTCTCATCTAACATTTTTGAGTGTTCAGTAAAACATTAATTCATGTTTATTAAATGGCTACTACATTTTTTGTCTTTATATAAAGGCTATGTTTCTGGTATAATAATTTTCTCAAGCAATTTGGCCAATTTCTAAACTTCATAATCTAGGTCAAGACAGACTAAAATATTTTTTTCTATTTCAGTACAGTGAATCTGACTCCCTTCTGATATCTCATTCTGTTTCAGGATTTTTCTTTCCATACGATGAGCAAGTTAAATAGTTGGTACTATAACTTACTAAAGAAATTTAAAGTTAGTTTTATGTGAGATGAATTTGAGGACACATCCTGGGAAATAACATCAAAACCTCAGAATATGTGGCCTTCCCAGGACACATTATTTATGTTTTTGTTATGTAGAAATAGAGAAAAGACAGTGAAGCAATGTTGTGATTTTTAAACCATTCTGATTGTGAGAGTAAAGCAAATGTGTGGCTAACGTATAGGGTTAAATGTTAACAAGCATGCACGCCTGGAGAGGAATGATCAGTCCTATTCCACCTTTGTGTCTTATCTGATAGACAGGTTGTGATCAATATAAATCAGTAAAATCCTTGATAGACCCCAGCCTTGCAGGTGACGGCTCAGCTTTAGTTCATAAGCTTAGTTTCTATTACCCACATGTCTATCCTGCAGCCATCCTAGGCCACCTCCAAATTTTTTATCCTAATTTTCGTTTTTTTGACAGTGGAAATGAACCTTCCCCTCAGAGAAATTGCCCCATGAAGAGCTCATCATGTGCTCCATGTGAGATAATTTTTTTAGAGCACACTATTTAGAAGTGCATACATTTCCAAAATTTGAAGCCTTTGTGTCCCAAATTGTGTACAAGCATGCCCCTGGTACTGTGCTACCACCAAGCTAGCCATGCCTATTTTCATGGTCCTCACAGGTTTTCTCTAAAGATGAGAGAGTGACAGCTGCATGTCTTCCCTGCTATTCTGTGTATCTCACCTTATCTCATTTAAATTACTACTCGAAAAAGAGCATGCACTATTCCATAAAGACAGACATTCTGAATTTCTACAAAGCCCAGGAACATATTTGATTTCGTCTCTCCAACTCCCACAGTCTTTCTTCTACCCAAATAATAAATAAATAAAAATATTTAATTATCAAAAATCTAGAGGATCTCAAATGCAAGAATTTTGCATTATCTGCTACAATTTATTGCAGCAGTTTGCATGCTGAAGCTTAGGTGTTTAAGATGATGGCAACTTTGCAGCTTGTGAAAACTGCAGGAGAAGAGTTACGCTTCGTGTTTGTATGGGCCCAAGGCTCAAATTCAAGAAGTTCTATTAAGGAATATGATTTTCTGTAAGGACTATTAAATTCTTATGTAGGAATCTTCTTATAATATTTAAATGACAAAAATTTTACTTCTACCCATTAAGATATTTAATAGACTAAAATCTATTAAATTAGATTAGACTAAAATTTCTAGCACATCACTCCAATACACATATGAATCTTGAAACTTATAATCATCCTATTAAAATTATTCTTTCTGAAAGTTGTAAGATTGGCTAGACAAGTTCATAACCCAAATATGTACACCATGGAATATTATGCAGCCTTAAAGAAAGATGGAGACTTTACCTCCTTTGTGTTTACATGGATGGAGCTGGAACATATTCTTCTTAGTAACGTGTCCCAAGAATGAAAGAAAAAGTATCCAATGTACTCACCCCTACTATAAAACTAATTTAGGGCTTTCACATGAAAGCTATAACCCAGTTACAACCTAAGAATAGGGGAAAGGGGGAAAGGGAGAGGAGGGAGGTGAGAGGTGGGTGGAGGGAGGGGTACTGGTGGAATTACACCTGCAAGGCATCTAACAAGGGTATATGTGAAACTTAGTAAATGTGGAATGTAAATGTCTTGGCACGGTAATTGGGAAAATGCCAGGAAGGCTGTGTTAACTATTGTGATGAAAATGTGTCAAATGGACTATGAAGCTAGTGTATGATCCCCCATGATCATATCAATGTACACAGCTATGATTTAATATAAAAAAAAGAAGTATGTATATTTGGGAGTATGTCCAGTGGATTTTAAAAAACTAATCACTAACCATGGAACAATCCTTTTTTATATGAAACCTGAAATCAACATATTATATTTTTAGAATAAAGCAAGGTTGATTAAGCAGAAATTTGGGGGTGGATGTTGGTACAAACTGCATGTTTATGTCCCTCAAAATTCATATTTTGAAATTCTAACCACCTAGGAGATGGTATTGGGAGTCTGGTCCTTTGGGAGGTAATTGGTCCATGAGTATACAGCGATGGGATTAGTGCCTTCATAATAGACAACAGACAGTTTGCCCCTCCTCCCCCCGTTCTCCACAATTGGAGGATACAAGAAGATAGTCATTTGCAAACCATGAAGAGGGTCCTCATCAGACACTGGATCTGCCAGTACCCCAATATTATACTTTCCATGCTCAAGAGCTGTGAAAAGTAAACATTTATTGTTTATGCCACCCTGTCTATGGTAATTTGTTATAGAAGCCTGAACAAACTGAATTTAAAATAGTGATAAAGACACAAATCCAACCAGTTCAAAGAAAATACACCAATACATTAGAAGATACAACCAGAAATCTTAAGAATGGAATTGGCTTCAATTTAGCAGTTTTAATCTTTAAAATGAGATTATAAGAGTCTCTTTATCTCTGAATTGTAAGGATTTCTGCTTGGCTTAATTTGCTCTTGCATTCAGGGAGAAAATAATGTCACACACACACATACTTTCTCTCCCTCTTTTTCCACCTAAACTCTGCCTGGTTTAATTATAATTATAGTCTCTGTCCACTTGGCAGGAAATAGTCCTACAGCTTGATAGTCATTTTCTTAATAGTGAATGCCTCCTATGAGAATTTTTCCTAATATATACTATATATCTGTGCCTATATCTGTATATCTATTTAACACACATATGGTTCTTAGTTGTTTCTCCTAGATATGTTTCATCTTCTTAATTGATCTTAAGTTCTCATATATATATATATAGTGGGAGGGAGTGCTGTGTTAACAAGAGTAATTAAGGTTGATTATACAAGGACAAGGTGACTAGTCCTCACAGACAATAAGGCTATCACCTCATTAGCATGGAGCGCTGATCAATCAGGGAAACCAGAACAATCCTGCAATCTCTTTAATTGTAAAATGATGGCCTTTATCACCATTAATGGGCCCAGCCTTATTAATAAGTGAACTTCAGAAGTTTTCAGTATCAGTTGATTCCACTAGTGCTTACAGAGGCAAAAAGAACTCCACAAACTATTGTGTTGGAGAACCTTCAC
Organism: Loris lydekkerianus; assembly: GCA_963574355.1. Taxonomy (NCBI): domain Eukaryota; kingdom Metazoa; phylum Chordata; class Mammalia; order Primates; family Lorisidae; genus Loris; species Loris lydekkerianus. Next base: position 17,181 of record CAUYPK010046694.1, read on the forward strand.
TTCCTGATAGGCATCAAGTACCATGTATGGAAATCAACTTAAGTTATACAGAAATTTATACAAAATGAAAATTAGGACAAACATAATGAGGATGTACTAAAAGATATCACTGGGCTGTAGATCCATTTTATGTTCAATTTATTTCCAGTCTCTGATGTATAGAATTAACTCAAAAGCTACTTTTTGCTGATGAATGAATGAATGTCACAGCCCTTGAAAGCCAAGTCTGGAAGACAATGGAAATTATCAATAATTGTGATCTAAGCTGGGCTGTCTTCTTTCATGAAATTTCAGCAGAGACTCTGTAATGGAAAATTCCTAGGGAACACATGGCCTTACATAGGTGTTTCTTATTTTGATTCATTCCCTCTATTATTTAAAAAAAATTATCAACTATTGACCATTTGAAAATGGATTTTATCCTTTATTTCCTCCTTTAGAAGAGCACATCAAGCACATTTTACTTTAATCTTAACAACTCAGGTTCATAAATCTTAATATCACTCGTAATTTCTTGGGTTGTGATAGAATTACAAAAGGCATATTAATATTATGACTATATTCATATGGAAGACAATCTTAAAATTACATATTCTTCCTTTTGATATGCAGCAAACAGAAAGTATTCACCACGCAAAAAAACTTCAGCAATTAATAGCATCAATTGGGAGCAACTAACCAACCACCAAATATTTTATTGTTTTTTCTTTGTGCTTGTCTTTAACAGAGACTAAGAAAAGTAACACAAATTATAAACCAAGAGCTACTTCAGAAACATATTATAGTTTTTGATCAATGTGGATAAATACAGCTTACAGTTAATCAAGAAAACGAAAATAAAATCCAATGCATTCCATGTGCCGAAACAGGACACAGCCAGGAGAAAAAAAAGTGGGTTATCAGAGCAGGTTTTGTTTGTTTGTTTTTTGTTTTTGTTTTGTTTTGTTTTTTTCAGAAAAACTTTTAAATGTATATCTTCTATATGTTAAGGTATTTTTTATTTGACTATAGATAACTTTCTTCTGGAATGGTTGGGAGCCTACTTGACTTCTCTGGTGTTTGGAACACCAACAGATAAGGGACATCAAGGTAAAGTCTCCGTATGAGACACAACTAAATGCCTAAGTAGAGACAGAAGTATGTACATTCATGAGTTCAAGAGATAAGACTGGAGAATCTAAACCCACGGAATTTCAGAAAGTAATGGATCACAAATAAATAGATAATTTAGACAAAATCAAGATTTTGAAGACAAATGAATCAAAAATATTCAGAATTATAGTATATTGAGAACAAATCCCCAAATACCCCATGGTCTTGCTGTGAACATGTATTATGATCAGGATATGACACACAGGCAGATTGATATATCTTACTAAAGCAGAGACAGTAGAAGTGGATTTAGAAAAAAAAAAAAAAGGCAGACTCTTAATTAACATCAGGGTTTTAGCCACCTGTGTGGTGGCTCAACTCTTATAAATCTAACACTTTGAGAGGTATAGGGGAGTAATCACTTGAGTTCAAGAGTTTGGTTGCAACCTAAACAAGAGTGAGCTATCTCTATAAAAAGTAGAAAAATTATCTAGTCACAATTAATGTGTACTTACAGTCCCAGCTAGAAGACCAGTGTAGGAGGATTGCTTAAGCCCAGGAATTGGAGGTTGTAGTGAGATATGATGATGACATTAGCCTGGGTGCAATAGAGTGAGACTCTATCTCAGAAAAATAAATAAATAAGGAAAAAAAGTAAAACATTTTAGAGGTGAATTACTCTAAATCTATTCAGACAAGGAAACAAAAAACCTAAATGGAATATTAAGGATTTAAACAGATATAACTGAGTAAATTGCTTTTTATACATCCAGCTATACAGATATATGCCCAACAGTATTCACTACTGTAATGGCCAATTTGTTTTTATTGACATTTAGCGAGACCAATTAGAAAAAATAATTTAATTCTGAGCAGTCAGTCATATCCATTTTTAAGTCAATAAATTAAGTGAAGTTAATTTGGTAGCAGGGGTAGCCATTTCAACCATGAATGATCTTAAAATTTCTTTTATGATTTATCTGTTAAAGGTATATTCGATGGTCAAAATAAGCATAGTTTTATCATGGTAACTTTAAGTGTCTCTATTATAGAAATTTTCTTTTTTCTAAATTTTTTTTCTTTCTTTACTATGAATTTATTTTTACTGTCTATTTATTCTTTTTATTAACACCCACATAAAATAGAGATGGTGCTACTGAAAAAGCAGCAGCATTTCAATTTAAATGCTAGGTATGGTATGGGGTATGCTAGGTAGGATGACTGTAGAGTTTATGATTCAAACTGAGACACAGCTTTATTAAAGTGTACTAACCTACGACCAACTGTTCATATTTGAAGTATGTAATTTGATCAGTTTGACACTCATGAAAATTGTCATCCCAATCAGTGGTGACGCCCATAAGAATTTCCTAATGTCCCTTTGTAATCATTATCTCTTGCCTCGTCCACCTCCTTCTCAGATATCCACTTTCAATTTTGGTCACTGTAAATTTGCTTGCATTTTCTAAAACTTTAGATAAGTGAAATAATGCATCATGTATTTTTTGTTTTATTTCTTTGACTCATAAATTACTCTGAGAGTTATCCAAGTTGTCGTGTGTTTCAGTAGTTCACTGCTTTTTATAACTGAGCAGTATTTTGTCTTGTGGATATACCACACTTCATTCATTCTCCTATCTATATGGATTTAGGTCATTGCCAGTTTTCAGCCATAACAGTTAAAATCTGCTATGAAAATTTATGCAGAAGTCTTTGTATATGTTAACCAAGAAAAGAGAGAACGCATACAAACAGCGTGGTTGAATTTGGGGCCCCTCTGAGATGAAAAAAATTGAATGGGATGCCAGGAAAGCAGACATGAAATGATCTGTCCTGGCAAAACCCAGTAAAGTCAGGCCACCCAAAGAGTGTTTTCAAGTTGATAGTGATCAGCCTGGCAAAGGTGATTTTACTTTTATACTGTGCTTGGTGTTACTTCTATGTATTTTATCAGAGACCTCTGACTAGCTTTCATACGTTCTCCTCATTTTTTAGAGAAGGATTTTTGCAAACTGTGGGCTTTGTGTCATATCCAGCCTATCATCTGTTTTTGTAAACAAAGTTTTACTAGAACACAGCCATGCTCATTCATTTACATTTTGTCTATAGATACTTTCTGCACTGTAACAGCACAAGTACTTGAATATATGTACTTAGAGAGACTATAAAGCCTGCAAAACCTAAAATATTACTATGATGCTAATGGACTAAGGGGTTCTATTATACAAATATGACAATGGACATAATATTACCTCATATTTATTATCTCACATTTTATTATTATAATTATTTTTATTATTTAGCATATGTTTTAACCAAGTTTCATATTATGCAATGCTGTTAAGGTCATCAAGGTTGTGGATGTTTGGACAAGTTTCTTAATCTCAGGAGCCCCAGTAACTTTATTTACCAGTAAGACTAACAGACCTCTACCTCCCTAAATTCTGGAGTTCAACTTAGTTTCCTGTTCAAATGCTTTCCACTGCAAATCTGATGAGCCCTCTCACCGCTGTCATTCCCATATGTGTGTCACCATACCTGTGTGTTCATTTTATGCTGAATTGTGTGAATGTGAATCATTTTATGCTGTACTGACAGTACTGGTGCAAATTCCCTTGGATTATTTATACCTCATCGTAGGAAGTCCGGTCAGTGTAAAAATTTATGGTGATTTTTCTGACAAAAATTGTGTAGAAATGTGAATATTTTTTGGTCAATGTCAACATTGTACTGGAAAGAAAAATGTTAAACCCTTGATCAAACTATATGTCCATGTTATAAATAATAAATCAATAACAACACATGTTTAGAGGGAAATGTCGATAATACAAGTAAATTCATGAGCACTTTATAGTCCAGATACACATATAAAAGCAACATTTTGAATTCATAGTAATATATATGTATTTTTTTTTTGAGACATAGTCATTATGTCACTTTTTGTAGAGTGCTGTAGTGTCACAGTTCACAGCAACCTCAAATTCTTGCGCTTAAGTGATTCATTTGCCTCACCCTCCCAAATAGCTGGGACTACATGTGTCCACCACAATGCCTGGCTATTTTTTTTTTTGTTGCAGTTGTCATTGTTTAGCTGGCCCAGGCCAGGTTCAAACCCACCAGCCTCAGTGTATGTGGCTGGCGACATAACCACTGTGCTACAGGCGTTGAGCCCATAGGAATGCTTTTTGAAAATGAGAATTATTTTATGAAAATGTTATTCCAGCTCTTTTAATTTCATGCATTTAAAAATGTCTCTCACTTCTTACCTTTACTTTTCGGCCACCAATTCTTTTTCTTCTTAGCACAAAAATTTGTACAAAGGAGTCAGTAAAAATAAAGATATTAATTTATTTCCAAGAGATATACGTCAATATTTCTCAGTGGGGAAAAATAGTAGGAATACTAGTGATAAGAAGCATGAGAAATCATCACTAATATTTTCATTATGTGACTATAACTGTTGATGCTATTGTTATCAATGAGATTAGAGGCACCACTGGAATTACTTCCACCAGGGTCAATACATTACAGTAAAGAAATAATAAAATCAAACCTGGGCACAGTGGCATGTGTCTGTAGTGCAGCTACTTGGGATTTGGAGGCAAGAAGATCACTTGAGCCCAAGAGATTAAGGCAGTGATAGTGTGCTATGATCTGATCTGTGAATAGCCACTGAACTTCAGTGTGGCCAACATACCCAGACTACAATTAAATAAGGTCACTTTTCTTTCCATTCTTGGAAAATTTAGTTTTAAAGCCCAATGTTTCTGGCTGGTGAAAAATCCAACATGTTTTTTAGGGGGCCTTTGATTACTGCTGCACATGGTCTCAAATCTCTGACTCCATGAGCCTCTGGGGCATGGGGATGGGTTGTAGGTCTGAAAAACAAAGACTGAGAGTCATAGAATTCAGCCTCCCTTAAAATAGCCATCAGCCTCAGGAGTTTTACTTCTGTCTTAGTACACAGTTACCAAGAAAACTGCTGAAAATTCATTATCTGACCTCTCAGAAAAATTCTTCCTTTTCTCACTGTCCTCTTACTGTCCTTTTGTAGAATATTTTCTGTTTCTCTTTGTTTCTCTGTCTCTCTCTTTCTCTTTTTACACACACACATGCACACACACACTCTCGAGGTACCAAAAATGCATACACATTTTAAGAAAGGAAGAAAGTGTATTAAAATTGTAATACTTTATATATACCAATAATGTTGACTATCTTGTATATCATATCTTGTATCTCTTATAATTCTTCTCTATAAGAAGTCAAACATGACTTGAATGTTGTAATTTTAACAGTTTTATTTTTCCTTCTTAAAATGTGTATACATTATTGGCACTCTATCTCTATATATGCACACAGCACATAGAAATTTTTCAGTAAGTCCAGGCTTTAGCAAAATGAGGAAGAACCCACTGACTTTGAAAAGTATCTGTTTTTAGTTTGGCTATGATTTCTGGAGAAAGAAAATACTAAGAATCAAATTCCAGGTTACTATCCTTCAGCACTGTTGACATTTTGGACTGGGTAAGTTTATGACCTGAGCATCTATCCTGTGTATTGCACAGATGTTCAGCAGCTTTCCCGGACTCTCCCAAGTGGGTCTCATCACACCCTTCCCAAGTGGTAGCAGCTAAAAATGTCCCCAAACATTCCTGAATGTTTCTTCAACTGCAAATTTACAGTGGTAGAGAATTCTCTAATGGCTTAAAATTGAAGAAAGATAAAATATAAGCTAAAAAATAAACATTACAATGTAATAAATTGTTAGGCCCCACAGTCATTTATATAATGCTTATAATGTACCAGGCTAAGTATCTTCACTCTGTGGTCTCATTTTATTTTTACATAAAATAAGTATTACAAATAGATATATTGATACATCTAGATGTATTCTATTAATGGTGGTGACACTATTTTTTTTTTTTTTTTTTTTTTTAATTTCTAGCAGCTTTAAGGTCAAGTCAGAAGTCAGAAACCATACCAGTTATTTGACCAGGGATGTTTTTAAATTAAAGACATCTTAACAAAGCATAATGTCAGTAAGTTGGTAGTTAAAAGTTAAAAGGGAGCGCTGAGATGTGATGGCTGCTAAATTGGCTATACATGTTGGGAAGGGGACTACCTTTTCTTTTTCACAGATGGTAATACCAGAGGCAGGTACTCCCAACTTGACATCACCAAACTCAAAGTTGGGAAAAGCTGATTGTGTTCCTCTTCTGCAAGCTGGGATAAGCCAACTGCAGCACACTATGAATTCTAACACCTCGTCTCTGAGCTGGTTCTACCAATACTGGGAAAAGCACAAGTTGGATTCAGCAGTGTCACAGGACGAATTGCTCTTGCTGGAACTAAGTGTTGCTATGGCAATACAGACAGGAAAAACAAGCAGATAGAAAGCAGAGAGTCCCTTCTGCCTCCTCCAACAATCTCCCTGATGTGCAGAACTCAGCAGGGAACCACTGGCAAGGCAGGTGTGGTTTGTCGAATTCTAGCCCTAGCATCAGACTGTAGAAGGATAGGCTTGAACTGGAAGATGACAAAAATTCAGTGACTGGCACAGAAACCTCATGATGTAGTTCACTTATGTAATCAACAAATATCAAACATCCAAGATTAAACACCTAATTGATATTACATACATAGACTTGAATTCAAGCAAGCCATACTCCATACATTGTTTTTACTTGCTACATTATGTTATCAATAAGTTATTAGTAAATATTTTCTTTCCCTTCATGTTGAACTTGCTTATCAGTAGATTATATGGTGATATCTATCTATGATGGTAGCACTATTTTTTAAAAATTTCTAACTGGAACTTTACTTCTTGGAAGCAAATATACCCAAAATAAAAGCTTAATTTAATTAAAACAGGTGGATCTGGCTTCTGGAAGAGTATTCCTATCAGTCTTCAATATATTAACATAGTCACAAAACTGACTAATGACTCAGTATGAGAAAATATCTCGTGATATCTAAGCACTTCAAATTTCTGCACATAATTTTAAGATTTTCTTTTATATATCTAGGAAAGAAGTATTGTATTAGGATGACTACATGGGGGGGAGGTATGGAGAAATTCAAAATCCCTTTCCCATTACACAAATCACTGATCAAAAGGAAATGGAGACAATAGAAAGTACTTAGTTCAGGGCCACACACACACACACACACACACACACACACACACACACACTTAAAATATGGTACAGAGAGAAGGTGTAAGGCTTAATAGAATTTAGATGTCATTGATTGTAAGGGACTCCATTAATTTCTTTACCACTGAGGGGGAAAAGGGCTGACATTTAAATTATGACACACTTGTGCTTATAAAATGCATCACAACTTCAGAAATGTTAAAACATGAAGAACATTTACCTTAGAATCGATGAAATTTGGCACAAATAAAGCATGCAATAAATTATGTATGCATTAACAATGACATATGAAATTATATGAAGTCTACTAATGAGAAGTAGGAACACTTTTGGATATCTTAATACAGCTCTTCAGATACTAGAATATTTATCCTTTCTATGGTTTTTGTCCATCTTTACCAAACAATTAACTGGAGTGGTCAGTTTCTTTTTTTATTTTTAGCAGTAAGAAGAATTACTATTGAAACTAATGAAGGGTTTCCTAATAGTAAATTCAATTATTGTGTGTCTTTCAAAAAGCAAACGTCAAAATAGGATTAGACATACCAGAGGGTTTTGGAGGACAGAGCAGGGGATGAACTGGAGCGCCATTAGGCATTTGTAGAAGAAAGGGAGGCAAAGAAGGTCAGGGAGTGAAGGATATCTGACTGTAGCACAGTTCCAAGAAAGGTTTGACAAAGCTAATGGAAAGCCCCGGGCTTGAGTCACCTGAAGAAGGAGTAAAACATCTCACTACCATGGGCAGGATTTCAGTCTCTACAAGTCTCACTCTTCAGCCTGGAGCAGAGTATGGTACGTCCAGAGAAATAGTAGCTGGAGCTGTCAATTACACTCTGGGTGCGTGGACAACTAAGTAGAGCATTTTCATGTCTACCATATAGGGTTGAATAAGCACTGGAAGAAGACTGAGGATTTTTCTCAATAATATGTGAAAATAAAATGTAATCTAGTCTTTTGGAATGAGATTCATTCTAAAGGCAGGAGACAAACCTTATGAACTATTTAAGTCTTTCTCAGCACTGCAGTTTCACTACTACACAAATCTATATTGGGATCTATGACTGATGAAAATTTAGGAGCAAAAATTGCAGCTGAAAATGAAAGGCATTCACTCACACTGCGAGAAAGTTATTAAGGATGTACCAGATGATGATGTAGTAGCAATATTTAGAAGTTCACAGATGATGCTGAATTAAGTAAAATAGTAATAATGAGCACAGTGTATTCATACACAAAATTACTGTGCTGGGCTAACATGATAAATGCACCTGAACACAAATCAATGGAAAATGCTTCCCAGAATGAAGCATTTAGGAAGGCCATGTATACTAAACAGAATAGTGTTTGCAGTATGCAGCCAGAAGTAATTCTAATGATAGAGCCCAGAGTTGAGGCAGCAGAATTCTAATTATATATTGAAAGTGGCTCTGGTAGATGACTAAGCTACTTTCTGATTATAAATGTGTAATTTTGGCAAGTGTTCTTAGGCTTGGAAATATAATTTACTGTATGAAACAGAGAGCTATGTCCTGAGATGGAAGAATAGATAACCACCCTCCCCATCTACTGGATCTGAGCTCCTACCCAATACTTACATGGACTACAGTTAGAATCCTAACAGGCAAGCCTATGAGTGTCTCTTTCTCAAACTCTTTCACAGAGAGGTGTATGGTGCTAGCAGGCAAAAGGTCATTTATAAGCTAAGGACACTGCACATTGTCTGTGTCATTGCCAATGAACTTAAATCAGTGGCAATGTCACTTCTACTATTTCTAAGATGGAGTTGGGGCAGAGATTTGTGGTCATTTTTATTTTTGAAACAATTAAACAAAATATTTATAGAAGAGGGCTAAGAAAGCTATATGACAGTTATTACTCACTAATACGTGTATATTATTAGTTTAATGCAAATGAATTCTATAAAATACAATTTTTTCACATATATGTTGTATCTTATACTCAGTCTTAAAAATAATCATTTATCTTTTATAGAGACTTAAAAAAAGAAGTTTATATCCAGCATGTGGCACCACAGATTTGTCATATACATTTGCAATTCTACAGGCAATAAATCCTTAATGATGAATGGATATAGTCAATATTTCCTCCCTTAACATGTGTAAAGAAAACCTATGTATTTGGAGAATGCTAGTAGAAGCCAATACAATGGATACTTGTTATATTTTGAGCTGCTAGATAGCCAATGACACTTTGAGAAAACAGTTCCTGTAAGATTGAGATTAATGTCCGTTTGATTTAGTTATATTGAGGTCACTGGAAAGTATTTAAGAGCTGTGGCAATGAGTGTAAGAAACAGAAAATATTGAAGTGTTATCTCACAAAAAATACAGAATCTAAGTTATTGAGGCATCACGTCCTACTTTTTTGTTAACCTAATGATAAAAATATACAGAAACAATTCATTATGAGTCCTGATGAAACCTGTTCTTTAAGGTGTAATTGAAATATATCTAATACTTCTATTTTGTGTTTTGAAATGATCCTGGTATGGAAATAGGATGTAAACAGAATCCATTTTAGAATGCAGAGGGCAACTTGACAATAGTATTGCTGTTGCCTCAAACATTCACCTAGCAAAATATTGTTGCAATTAAACAGTCAATGCTCGCAGCTGACATTGGGACTACCAAATAAAGAAGTCTGTAACAGCATTTGGAGGCAATGGGTTAGTCTGTGTTTGCTGATTTAAAGGAAAACTCCAACAAAAACTGTTTGAATGGAACCTATTCAATGAATAGGAGCTGAACAACTGGGTTGGGCTACTACTTACATTACCTCCTGAGATTATTTAAAGCTTAAGGTTTGAGTCTGGTATGACCACTTATCTTCAGCTGCTTTCTCAGTAACTCCCTGAAAGCAACCTGTTAAAGAAAATATAGAATTGACAAAGTAGAGATGAGATCTTTATTTAGCGAGACAGAATTTATTTAGATATGAATCCCTGTGAAAGTGAGAGAGGATGCAGGCCAAATCTTTAATATTCACTGTCAGGTGTAACAACTGCTGTTGTTGGAGACATCTGCAGGACCAGAGCAAGTGTTGCTTTTCAGACCAAATCTCTGTTTTAAATTTAAGGGACAGCTGCTTTCTATTTGGGAAATGACAAGAAGAGTATAAATTTCAAAACATGTGTGACAAACACCTTTCAATACCAATAAATCCAACAGTGGGAAACACTTATTTTTTTTCTTCTACTTTTCCTACAGATTCCTGACAAAATGGCTCATTAATCCCAGAAAAAAAACAAACAAACAAACAAAAAAAAAACAACAAACAAACATGCATCTAGTATCTATTATTGTTGAGACAGTGTTAGGTACTAAAATATAAAATGAGACGTGATATCCTTTACCACAAGAAATGTACATGGTGTCATACAAGGCATATAATTATGAATTAAAAATGATAATTGGTGTAACAGAAATATAGGAAAAGTAATACGAGAATACTGTGATTTAGAATGAAGGATTTAACTTATACGATGCGGAGTGTGGGACATACAGAGCTGGACATGAAGGAGCAGTACATTATTAACAGGAAGGAACAAAGGTTGGAAGTATGAGAGTACATGGCTCATCCTGTCTGAGCTCCCAGGAAAGGAAAAAATAATGTACAACTGTTTCTGTTCTATCTGAAGGTTAAGAACAGAGAAAAAGACTTAAAGATGTATAATTCTTTACTGTTTATAAGATTCAGGAGAGAATAAAGAGGGAATAAAGAAGAATTCCTTTACTAAAGATAGATACAAAGAAACAGTATATTCCATCACAGGGAGCACGGCTCATGAGGCAAACTACCAGACTATCTAGGTTCTCACTGAGCACTACTTTCAAGCTTTGTGACCTTGGACCAAGTTATATAGCCTTTTGAACCTTAGTTTTGTCCATCTCTAAAATGGGCATTATGACATTACTCCCTTAATATGCTGTTTGTTCGGACCTGAGACTATCCTTAGAAAAGTTGTGCACAATTCTACATGTCTTTTTTAATCTAAAAAACTTCAACCACTAATTATTTGATAGATTATAGCTCCACCTACTGGTTAATGGAGTGTGGTAGTATAGTTTATTTAGTCTCTCATGTCTTTATAAATGCAGGCAATACAGGTGGCAGAATTGTATTTAAATTTACTTTTTTCTCTCATGTTTTGCCACCACCACCATGTCCCTATTGAAGCAAATTCATGGCCTTTACTTTTTCTTAAAGAGAAACAAGGGAAAAAATAAATAATGTCACCAGTTTTTGGCTTCTGACCATCCAAAGACCTACTATAGGGAAAATAAGGGATTCTCAGTTGTGGACAAACTGCCCTGAAATAACTTAAGTGGATTATTTCCCCTGGATGAGAAAAGACATCTGGGGCTGACAGAGGAGTGGATGTGGGAGAGATCTATTTTCTTCCTGGAAGCTCTGCTAAAGAGTGGAGCTGCCCACAGGCAGACTGGCATTAAGGAAGGCAAGACAAAGCCTTGGTGCAAGCATGACCTTGGATAAGACTATTTGAGGGGCCCTTGCAGCCTGGGACGGTGCTGACTTTGAGGTGACCAGTGTGACTCTATGCAACTGTTACTGATATCTCTGTGAGACTGCTTTAGATCTCAGAGGAATAAGAAGCCAGGAAATCCCTGGAATGTGTAAGTTTCCTTTTATTTCTGCCATTAATTAAAAGAGTTGTACACAATTTACTATATAAAATAAAGCTATAAAAATAAAATGATCTGACTTGCTCATCTTAGTGTATGGCAACATAATAGCTGTAGCATATATTCTGGCTTTAACTGAAAATACTTTCAAACAAATTCAGATTATTCTTCCTTTTCCTCTGTTTATCTTTTGTTACAAAATAAAGAAAAATCTAAGTCTCAAAAGTTTTCAAACTAATATTTATCTCAGTTAAACTAAACTAAAAAAACCTAAAACTCCAAAATTATAATAGCCACCAAAATTCACCACGATTCTAGGCCAAGTTTTACCCTTAGTCTGTCTCCATTATTTTTGAGTCTTATTCTGAGACCCTTCTAGACCACTGCCTCCTCTCTTTGATTTTCAAGATACTGACTTTCCACAATTACTGACATCTCAAGAAAAATTATGTTAAAATTTCTCTTTTCATAATTTATTTCATTCTATGATCTGTCTCATGGCATTGATCTGATTACCTAATGAAAGTAATTCAGAATATGGCCTGAGAAAACATAATTTTCATGGGATATTTTAATTTTGTTAATACAGAGGAAATGTCAGTTATTAGAAAGCATGAAGAAAATACACTGAACATCTTTGTTGCAAAGTAATTTTTGGTCTTTTGGATATACTCCTAGTAGAGGAATTGCAGGATCAAACGGCAGGTTTACAAAGGTATTTGCACCAGATTGTTCATTGCAGCTCAGTTCATAATTGCCAAGTCACAGAAGAAGCCCAAGTGCCCATCCACCCATGAATGGATTAATAAATTGTGGTATATGTATACCATGGAATACTATACAGCCTTTAAAAATATGGAGACTTTATCTCTTTTATATTTACATGGAGCTGGAACATATTCTCCTAAGTATCTCAAGAATGGAAGAAAAAGTATGCCTTGTTCTCAGTACTTTTATGAAACCAATTTATATTTACTCACAATCACAGCTATAGCCCAGGATGGAGAGAAATGGAGTGAGAAAGGAGGGGAGGAAGGAGGTTTGATAGAGGAAGAGTAAACAGTGGACCCACACCTATGGAGCATATTGCAAGGGTACAAGTCAAATCTATCAAGTATAGAACATAAATGAGTTAACACAATAATCAAGTGAATGAGGAAAAGCTATATTAATTAGTTTGATGTAAGCACTCCAAATTGTATAAAAAAACAACACATCGTAACCCACATATGCATAAATGTATTCACGATCTATATGGGTATAACTTAATAAAAGGAAAAAAGAAGAAAAAAATGTACTTCAAAATGTAAATGAAACAACTCCTTGAAGTTAAGTGAAATTCATATGATTTCTACTGTACTCTATTTTGCTGTTAGTTCCAGTGTTTGTTTTAACATATATGAAGGATTAAAGTGTGTCTACAACTCAAAGAATAAAAAAAAGAAAATACATTTAACAGAGGGTGATACCTGTTTATTTAATATTTAGTTTTCCAGGATTTTAAACATGTAAAATCAGCACTGACGTTCCAAGCAAAAACCTGATCCTATGCTTGGAAGTGAAAGAAGCCTCCAAGTAATACCCTGCAGTACTTCTACTTCTTTTTTTTTTTTTTTTTTTTGAATACACATATTTTAAATAAATTAGGCCATTTGATCTTCACAATAAACCTTTATTTTAGCCAGGATGCATGCCAGCATCTTTAAATGAGCTACAATCAATTGTTCATATTTCTCTATGTTAAATGTGAAAGTTTTTTATGAACTCAAAGTTTTGTGATTTGAATTTTAAATTATTCTTTTCACTAACGTAACTACAATCATAACTTTTGAGGAGTTTTTATAATTTGAACATTCAAAGTATAGGAGCTTTAGATAAAACCCATTTCCAAATGACTCAGAATAAATCTACTGGGAAAAAAATTGTATGACTTCAAAGATTGTTTTGATTAAAAGTTACTTAGAGACATTTACTTTTTGTTGAGTAAAAACAAACAACAACAAAAAAAAAACAAACTAACAAGTGCAAGACACCCTTCCATGTTTAGATGGCTCTGTTCACTTAATCTTTTGTTCCAGAGTGAAAATCTCTTGTTCATTGCTCACTGAGTAGTAATTGATCACATATGAACACTACTTACCAAATGCTGGAGTGGAAAGCAATCTTAGAAACACTTTAGACCAGTGCCTATTTTCTGATCAGATTGCCAGGGGTCTAAGATCCACATAAATAACAGTTACAGGCCACACTATAGTCAAAGAGATCAGGAATTAGGTCTTGGTTTCTTAGTTCCTATTCCAAGACCACTCTAAAACTGGACTCCACATTACAGTCACGTAGGTTAAACCCCAAATGCCATGCCCTCCCCCATAGCACACACACCTTTGTCTGTCTTAGAGTTAAACTTGATGTTACCCACTCTGCCAGACCCGCCTATTCATAAAGCAATCATGTCTATTAGAGAAACCCTCTCTCCTCTCCATAACTCTCCTCTCTGTGGTTCATTCGGATGCCATCATCATGCTTGCATCTTTGTCTGATTTGTCTTTTTGACTTTAGTTCTACTTCCTATTCAGAACAATACAACATGAATAAATATGGTAAAATCAAATCCATTACTTACCTTAATAAATTCTTTTGTTAGAGCAGCATGGTCACTCAAGGTAGTCTGGGAAATAATTTAAAAGAATAAGTAAAGCTTTAGCAAGAATGGAAAGTTTACTAATGACCTTTACAGCAAATTATGCCCCAACCTAGTGACTGCAGGTTCCATAGAAAGCACAGTTTTGGGTTTTATACACAACATTAAGGAGCATCAGCTGCTTCATAGAAATCTACCTGGGTCTTAATCAACTCCATTCTCAAAAAAACCCAGCTGCAATGTCTTGAAAACAACTCACTGGCAAGATTTTGATAACAACCCACCTGCAAGGTTTTAATCAGCCTCATTACCATAAAAGCCCAGGACAGCCTGAATTAAACCAATCCAAAAATAGCCCAACCATATCTGTCATCCACCCTGATGATATCTAACTAACTACTTGACACTGTCAACATTGCTGTGAGAATTTACTATCCAATAAATGCAGTCTTTTGGCTCATTAAATCCTCACAATTTACAGATGAGAAAACTGTGGTGCCAAAAGGCTAAGAAGCTTCTCCAAGATCGCAGCTACTAAGTTCTGGAAGGGGATAATTACAACTGCAGACTCCAGGCTATTACAGCACTTCACAGCCTTCAGGACTCACCAGGCTCTTGGGACAAAGTCTGAACCCCTTGTTGGATGTGGAGAATGCTGACAAGGCATTGAAGGCATTGCTCACACCTTTGCCATTACAGGTATATTCTGAAGTCCGACTAGACTCTTATGATCTCAAAAATTCTATGTTGTCTCTCTTCTCTAGAGAAGGTAAGATCAAGAATTCCATAATTGCTCATTAATACCATGCGCTAAATAAATTAATTAAAAAAAAAAGAAAAAGAAAAATTTCAAAATAAAAAAAAAAGAATTCCATAATTGCATTAATGTACACAGCTATAATTTAATTAAAAAAAAAGAATTTCAGACACTAATTACTGTATTCTTTCACTTACATGAAATTCAAAATAAGCATAGCAATCAAGTAAGTGTAAGAAAGGCAGTAAAGTTATTTTTCTCATGATAGATATTTCAAATATCAAATTCTTAATGTTTTCTTCTTATTGTTTAGATCCATGCTTTTCTTGTAAAGAAAAACCTCTACTTAACCTGTCTATTGAGTAAACTGGCATGGTTTCCTGGAATTCCATTCTTGCTAATCCTTTTTGTATGACTGACTTATTAGACTTTTGGATTCTAGAAAGAATTCTTCAGGTTGGAATGGTCTTCCCTGAGCCTACATTAGTCCCCCAGACTCACCTGGGTCCCAGCTCTCTATACATCGCTTCTCATGTAGCATTCACATATCACAGTATTCACTTATTAGTATATCTCTCAAACAGTATAGTTATACATCCAGCACCTGGTATGACCTGGCAGAGAATAGATCAGACGTCCTCAAACTGCAGCCCATGGGCCACATGAAGTGGTGTAATTGTATTTGTTCCCATTTTGTTTTTTACTTCAAAATAAGATATGTGCAGTGTGCATAGGAACTTGTTAATAGTTGTTTTGTTTTGTTTTTAAACTATAGTCCGGCCCTCCAATAGTCTGAGGGACAGTGAATTGGCCCCCTGTTTAAAAAGGTTTGAGGACACCTGAAATAGATAATCAGGTTTTACTGATAAATAAGTGAATGAGGGTTGAGTTCTACGATTGTGGTTTGTTATAAATGCAACAAGATAGGAATTCAGAGGCCCGGGTTCTAATCTTGAGTTTATCATAAAATGTCTTGCAATCCTGGATAATCTCACTTTATTTCCTAATCAACAAAATGAAATGAAATATAAAATAAGATTTAAATGTGTTTATGGACATCACAGGAGCTTCATGAGCATCAAAGGAGAAAATGTGAATAATTACAATTAAAAGGGAAGAAATATTGTTGGAGAGAAAATCATTATTTTCATGACTATAAACTATCAATTATCTATAAATATCATTGGCTACTGAACAACAAATGACAAACACAATTGCAGGTGTTACCTTGGATTTCAGCTCATGAGCCTTTAAAGTTGGAATCATAGCCATATGGAACAAGAGAGATACAATACGACTAAAGAACATTGAATACTATTGCACAGAGTCGATAAAAGATTCAGGGAATATGACTCCTGTCTTGATTTGACAGATCTACCACTGGAGAAATAGACATGAGAAGAAAATGAGTGATTTACATAATGAGCTGAATTCCATTCTGCCCTGTCCCTACTGAAGTTAGCTGAGAAATTATTCTAGCTGAGGGACCTGGGAAAAATATCTCTGCTGTGAGGTGAAGTAGGGGCAGTGTGAATCATTATGATGTGAGCACCTTGTCTGCGTGCCCACCAATCTTTTGGTTGGTAGAACCAAAATACATGGATGATCTGTTTTGTATGTATAGACACTATTCATTTCCAAAATTCAGAACAGTATTTCAAATTGGAAACAATGCTTCTTTGTTAAGATGGAAGTGGCTCAATTACTAAATTTGTTCCTTAACTGGTTTTGTAGCCTGAGACAAGTTACTTTGTTTACTTAATCTGTGTCAGATTTCTAATCTATGAAAATAAGTAGAAAATACCATTTGCATCTACCAGGTAAAGTTATGAAATACGTTAATCCCCCAAAGAGATTTTAAAGCCTCTGATTGAAGCATTTAGGTCTCTGAAAGGATAGGAGAACTTGACTTTCACAATACAATATGACCATCAAAGGATACCTTGGGCATTAAAATTAGTCTAGTTATGTAACACATCGGGTACTAAAATTAGTCTCACAATTAGAGTGTCTGAGTATATAGAGTAGAGGATTTTCTAACACTACAGGTTTTATTGAAGCCATATCCTCAGTGAGAGTGATTCTATGAATTCTGGGTCTCTAAGAAATACATGGAGCTGAGGCAGGATGTAATGCTGGTTAAAAAGCAGGTATCTGGACCTCACTTTTCAAAGTTCTAATTCAGAAATTTGGAGATGGGTCTACAAGCTTTATTTTATTTTATTTTATTTTATTTATTTTTAGTGTTAGGGATTCATTGAGGGTACAAAGAACCAGGTTACATTGATTTCATTTGTTAGGTAAAGTTCCTCTTATAATTGTGTCCTGCCCCCAAAAGGTGTGTCACACACTCTATATTTTCAATAAGCATTGTAAGTAAGTCTATTGTGGATCCTCCAAGCATGACACATAAACAAAGACTTGACTCTTTTTTTAAATTTCAGATTCATGTGGGTGTACAGATTCCATAGAAAGACTTAACTCTTAATATAATTCCTCATTCATTCATCATCATCTCAGAAGGCAAACTACTCTGTATGATTATTTTCCAGAGAAATGAAGCTTCTTTTTGTTTATAGTTTAAGATTTAGTGGATATTATTTTCAAAAATATATAACAAATATTTTGCTTTCTTACCAAAATTCTAAACTCAGCATCATTCCTATAATTATCAGTTTGAACATCAACACACGTTTGAACTGTGAGGTTCATTTTTTTTTTCAATAAATAAAGTCTGCTTTCTATAAAGCTATTTCTACATCCACAACCACACAGGAATAGGAAATGCAATATTAACGGAGGCAAGATTTATGTATATAAAGCTCAAATTTTTTACATCCTTGGGTTTCATGGGCCAACTATGAGAGTATGTACAGATTTCAGTATCTTCAGGGGACCTGGAAGCAATGCCTAGTATGGTATAGTCTAGTGCAGGGGTGGCGAACACGCGGCTCTCGAGCCGCATGCGGCTCCCGGCCAAAATGAATGCGGCTCTTTGCCTCTTATCATTATTTTGTATACTGTGGCTCTTTGCCAAGTTTGGATTTTGTTATGCTGCTTCTGAG
>CAUYPK010046696.1:0-11545 GCA_963574355.1 Loris lydekkerianus
CTAAGAGAGTAGAAGAAAAGTTTTCCTTCCCTATAGTTCCTATTTTTCTCCCATTTAGGAGAGGAAAATGAAGCACCAAGAAAGCGATTTGCAGAGGTCACACAGCCAACCAGGGAGAGAGCCCAGGCAGCCCAACGGTGCCGCCTCAGGCAGCACAGGACTCCTCCCAGTGAGCCAGGTGTCAGATCACTCATTCTCAGCATGGTGTGTGCACACCTTCCTCTTAAGAGTATTTTTGAGGCATATCCAACACTGGAATATTATTTGGCCATAAAAAGGAATAACATACTGACAAATGGTACAACACTGATGAATTTTAAAACATGATTGTAAGGCTTGGTGCAGTGGCTGACCCCTGTAATCCTAGCACTCCATGAGGTCAAGGCAGGTGGATTGCTTAACCTCATGAGTTCAAGACCAGCCTGAGCAAAAAGTGAAACCCCCATCTCTACTAAAAATTAAAAATTAGGGCAGCACCTGTGGCTCAAAGGAGTAGGGCGCTAGCCCCATATACCAGAGGTGGCGGGTTCAAACTCAGCCCAGGCCAAACACTACAAAAAAACTTTTTTTAAATTAAGGCAAGATCACTTGAGCCCAAGACTTGGAGGTTGCTGTGAGCTATGATGCCACTGCACTCTACCCAGGACAGCAGCTTGAGACACTATCTCAAAACAAAAACAAAAACGAAAACATGGGCTCGGCGCCTGTGGCTCAAGGGGCTAAGGCACCAGCCACATACACCTAAGCAGGTGGATTTAAATCCAGCCTGGGCTCGCCAAACAACAATGATGGCTGCAACCAAAAAATAGCCGGGCATTGTGGTGGGCGCCTGTAGTCCCAGCTACTTGGGAGGTGGAGGCAGGAAAATCGCTTGAGCCCATGAGTTAGGGGTTGCTGTGAGCTGTGCTGTCACAGCACTCTACCCAGGGTGATAGCTTAAGGCTCTGTCTCAAAAAAACAAAACAAAACATGATACTAAGTGAAAGAAGCCAGACACCAAAGGCCACCTAGTGTATGATTCCATTTGTAAGAAATGCCCAGAAAAGGCAAATCCAGAGAGCCAGAAAGTAGCCTGGTGATTGCCAGGACCTTGGTGGAGGGGGAGAAGAAGAGTGATCACTAATGAATATTAAGTTTCTCTCTGGGTTGATGAAACTGTTGTGGAATTAGTGGTTGATTAAATTTATGAATATATTGAAAACTGATGAATTGTATTTCTAAAGGGGTGAATTTTACTGTATGAGTTATATCTCAAAAATTAATATAATTTTAAAGGCTTTTGAGGACTCTGAATAATCAATTCTAATAAGATTATTTCGTAATTTAGTAAACCAAGGAAGGAGTCACAAATGTCCATAGGTGGCATCTTCCTATTCTGAGATCCTGTCACTCTGCCCCTCAGCTCCCCATGCCTGGCCTTTCTGGACCTCAGTTCAAGTCTGATGTGCCCTTTCCCTTTACAGTCTTAGAACATGCTAGGCTCAGCTGAAGCATCCCTGTCTCCAGGAAGCCGGCTGGCCTTCTGCCTAGTTAGGTCCACTGCCACCTTGGGTAGCACCCAACCTAACATCACCACCCTGGTAATTTGCTCAGGGTCTGGCTGGATCATTCACTGCTCTGTCCCCTGCTGCCAGCACGAAAACAGAGGAGGCACTTGAAAATCTCCTGGTTGGGTAACAGAAAACACAGGGACCAGAGGCAGAGAGAGCCTTGTGGCTGGGAGGCCCTGCTGCTTTCAGAGGGTTTCTTCCCTCTCAGCATCATGGCTGAGGCCAAACCCCACCCTTCAAGGCCTTTCACAGATGGGAAAGGGACCTTCCTCAGTCTGCTTCATGTGAACCTTTTTTTTTTTTTTTGCAGGTTTTGGCAGGGGCTAGGTTTGAACCCACCACCTCTGGCATATAGGGCCAGCACCCTACTCCTTTGAGCTACAGGCACCGCCCTTCATGTGAACCTTTTAATTATGTGCCCCAGACATTACACATGCCTCATGCATCAAGCAAACACCTGAGTTGACTTTGACAGGACAGGAGTTTAAGACCAGCCTTCTCAAGAGCAAGATCCCCATCTCTAAAAAAAAAAAAAAAAAAAAGAAAAAAAAAAGAAAAGAAAAGAAAGAAAAGAAAAAGAAGCCAGCTATGGTTGTGAGCATCTGTAGTCCTAGCTACTACAGAGCCTAAGGCAGGAAATCACTTTAGCCCAGGAGTTTGAGGTGGTAGTGACCTATGATGATGCCACCATATTCTAGCCCAAGTGACCAAGTGAGACCCTGTCTCAAAAAAGACAAAAAGAGGCTGGGCATAGTGGCTCACGCCTGTAATCCCAGCATTCTGGGAGGCTGAGGCAGGTGGATCACCTAAGCTCACAAGTTTGAGACCAGCCTAAGCCAGAGCAAGACCTCCTCTCTAAAAATAGCCAAGCATTGTGGTGGGTGCCTGTAGTTCCAGCTGCTCATTTGGGAGGCTGAGGCAAGACTTTGAGGTTGCTGTGAGCGATGACGCTGTGGCACTCTACCAGGGGCAACAAAGTGAGACTCTGTCTTAAAAAAAAAAAAAAAGAAAGAGACTCGGCTCCTGTGGCTCAAGCGGCTAAGGCACCAGCCGCATACACCTGAGCTGGCAGGTTCAAATCCAGCCCTGGCCCACCAAACAACAGTGACAGCTGCAACCAAAAAACAGCTGAGCATTGTGGGGGGTGCCTGTAGTCCCAGCTACTCGGGAGGCAGAGGCAGGAGAATCACTTGAGCCCAGGAGTTAGAGGTTGCTATGAGCTATGATGCCACAACACTCTACCCAGGGTGGCAGGTTGAGGCTCTGTCTCAAAAAAAAAAAAAAAAGAAAAAGAAAGAAAGAAAGAAAAAATTTAAACAAGTATTAAGGTTTTATTATCCTAATAAAACAATAATGAATAAATGTAGCTTAACAGCAAGTAACTTCTTCTACTTAAAGAAAAAACAGGGCAGGAGCTGCCTGTGGCTCAAGGAGTAGGGCACCAGCTCCATATACCAGAGGTGGTAGGTTCAAACCCGGCCCGGCCAAAAACTGCAACAAAACAAAACAAAAAACAAAACAGGGCAGTGCCTGTGGGGCTCAGTGGGTGGGTGGGGCGCTGGCCCCATATACCAAGCCTGGCCAAACTGCAACAACAACAAAAAAATAGCCTGGCAATGTGGCATAGTCCCAGCTACTCGGGAGGCTGAGGCAATAAATTGCCTAAGCCCAGGAGTTGGAGGTTGCTGTGAACTGTGATGCTACAGCACCACTCTACCAAGGGTGACAAAATGAAACTCTGTCTCAAGAAAAAAAAAAAGAAAAAAAAAAATCTGACTCAGTGCCCATAGCTTAGTGAGTAGGGCGCCAGCCACATACACCCAAGGTGGCAGGTTTTAGCCCAGCCCAGGCCAGCTAAACAACAATGACAACTGCAACCAAAAAATAGCCAGGCACTGTGGCAGGCACCTGTAGTCTCAGCTATTTGGGAGGCTGAGGCAAGAGAATCGCTTAAGCCCAAGAGGTTGCTGTGAGCTGACTGTAACAGCTCTCTCCCAAGGGCGACATGGTGAGGCTCTGTCTCAAAAAAAAGGAAAGAAAAACCAAATCAAGTTACAATAAAATATACTAATGGAAGAGCAAGCTGCTGTACATAAGTAAACTGAGATAGAAAATGTTTCAATGAACAGGTGAGTCCATAATGGTTTACAACCAGCACAGAGGGACCTGTTAGGAATGACAATCTCTCACCAGGTAAGGGAACCACTTACCATTTATTAGTAATGCTGCATGTTGGTGTCCTCAACTGGGAAAGTTTAAGAAAGTAATCAGGGGCGGCGCCTGTGGCTAAGTGGGTAGGGTGCCAGCCCCATATATGGAGGGTGGCGGGTTCAGACCCGGACCCTGCCAAACCGCAACAAAAAAAATAGATGGGCGTCGTGGCGGGCACCTGTAGTCCCAGCTACTTGGGAGGCTGAGACAGGAGAATCACCTAAGCCCAGGAGTTGGAGGTTGCTGTGAGACAAAGTGAGGCTTTGTCTCCAAAAAAAAAAAAAAAAAGAAAGAAAGAAATCAGGGCTCAGCGCCTGTAGCATAGTGATTACAGTGGCAGCCACATATACTGAGGCTGGCGGATTCAAACCCATCTCAGGCCAGCAAAACAACGATAACTACAAACAAAAAATAGCCAAGGATTGTGGTGGGTGCCTGTAGTCCCATCTACTTGGGAGGCTGAGGCAAGATAATTCCTTAAGCCTCAGAGTTGGAGGTTGCTGTGAGCTGTGATGGTATAGCACTCTACCAAGGGCGACAGAGTGAGACTCTGTCTCAAAAAAAAGAAAAGAAAGAAATCAGTCTAAACATAATTAAAAGATCCTCTAAACATGGAGGATGTGGAGATCCAGATTCCTAGTCAGCTCAACTTGGAGGAAGGATCTCTGCTCCACTATTTGCTCATGAATTTGGGCAAAATCCAGCTTTAAATTCCAACTGTTTGAGGTTCAAAGCATTATCTCCTCCTACCCTTTCTACTTTGAACATAACCCAGTGTGACCTGTGAAAATAACAGCACATTTCAATAGCAATAATAATCCTGACAGTCCCCAAGGAGTTGGCTGAACTAAACAAAGGCCCAAGAGAATGTGTCAGGGACTGAGACCCAGCAGGAAGAAAAGAAGGGATGGAGACTTTTCCTCCCAACCCCCAAGCCTGATCACAGGAGGTATAGGAATTCTGCTGGACCACTAGATAGTAACATTCTAGAGCCAGAGCGCACCCCAGACATCACCTAGTGCAGTCTCCCAACTGCTGGGGACCAAGCTGCCCCCAGAGATGACTCCAGTCCCTGGCTCCTCCCAGCCTGCCGAGCCTTTTCTATTTACCCAACCACAGCTCTCCCAGAATAAAAAACTGCATAATTCACGTGTAAAACGTGATCTGAACTTCATACCTGCACAAACACTGGCAGGAGTAATGCCAGTTTCTTAGACAGCAGCTGTCTTGAAAGGTGGGTTTACTTTTCCCTGCAGGTAAATCACTTTTGTACCTAACATCTGTGTTTCATTCAAAATCTGCATCTGTACATGATCATGACAATTAAAGCACTTAAAACGGGGCCTCAAAAGTTGCAGCAGTGCTATCGATATTTCTACCAAGAATGTCTTATTTGTATGGTTAAAAAAATTATATATATATATATATATATTTTTTTTTTTTTTTTTTTTTTTTTTTTGAGATAGAGCCTCAAACCGTCGGCCTGGGTAAAGTGCTGTGGCATCACAACTCACAGCAACCTCCAACTCCTGGGCTCAAGCGATTCTCCTGCCTCCGCCTCCCAAGTAGCAGGGAGCATAGGCACCTGCCACAAGGCCCGGCTATTTTTGGTTGCAGCTGTCATTGTTGTTTGGCGGGCTGGGCTGGATTCGAACCTGCCAGCTCAGGTATATGTGGCTGGCGCTCTAGCTGCTTGAGCCACACGCGCCGAGCCTTTTTTCTTTTTTGAGACGGAGTCACACAGGTAGAGTGCTGTTATGTCGCAGCTCAAAGCAACATCAAACTCTGGGGCTCAAGCGATTCTCTTGCCTCAGCCTCCCGCATAGCTGGGACAACAGGTGCCTCTGGAACCCCCGGCTATTTTTAGAGTCGAGGTCTCCTCTTCAAGATGCTCTGGAACCTCTCAGCTCAGGCAATCCACCCATCTCGACCTCGCGAAGTGGTAGGATTACAGACGTGAGCCACCACGCCCAGCCAGTTAAAAAAAAATGGGGGGGGGGGTTTCCTTTGAGGCAGAATTTCATTTTACTATGTCACCCTCGGTAGAGTGCCCGGGCAAAGAGAATCACTCGTGGGCTTAGGTGATCCTCTTGCCCCAGCCTCCCAAGTTTCTGATCTGGACTACAGGCGCCTGCCACAACGCCCGGCTATTTTTCGTTGCAGTTGTCATTGTTGTTTAGCAGGCCCAGGCCGGGTTCGAACCCGCCAGCCTGAGTGCATGTGGCCGGAGCCGTAACCACTGGGCTACGGCCCCAAGCCTTGCCATTTACTTTTCCATGAAAAACATGGAGTCAAAATCTGCAGGCACTTTCCAAGGGCTACGTAACCCCAGTTCTGAGCTTAAGCCCGCGGCCCGAGGAACCATTTCACGTAGTGCGAGCCTCCGCAGAGGAAAAGCGCCTCTAACTCCGCCATCTGGGAGCGCGAGGGAAAATGGAGGCGCCCTTGCTCTCCACGCAGCAGCGAGAGCCGCGCTTGCGCCCTACGCGCCCGCCTCGCCCCGGCCTGACAGGTCGTTAGGGCCGCTGAGCTAGTAGGAAATGCCGGAAGGACTGCTGCCAAGATCCCACCACGCGCCCGAAAGAGCGGTTCCGGCGAACACGGCTCCGGCCCTGATAGTCCGCTCCAGGCCTCTGCAGACCACAGCCACTGCGCGAAGTTTGATTGCGCTCCGTGTTTTCCATCCAGCCCTTTGTGTCGCGGCGCGCGGCGAAGCGAACGCGGGAACGCGCTCCACGTTGTACGCCTGCGCACGGGGGTGGGCTGGCGCCCCAACCTTTCGCGATGGGCGTGGCGCGCACGGTCCCGCCCTCCTATCCGCCATTTCGTGCTTCTTCGTCTCGCCTGGTTGCGGCGTGCGGCAGCTCCGCGTGATGGACGCCCGGAAGCCGGGACAACAATACGCCGAGCTTGGGAGCTGCCCGGGCTCAAAGTCCTGACGTTGCCGGCGGAGCGAAGATGGCGCCTAAAGCTTGTGCCAATGCCCAAGTATGGGGGAAAATGGGCACCTCTTCCTCCGGTTGGGCCTGTAGGCAGGCCCGGGCGTTCGCACGGCCCCGTGTGTGCAGAACGCTGTGGCGTGCTCCTTTGTTGTGTGCACATCTTCGGAAGTGTATACATAGTCTAGCTTGTGCACCCAAATTCGTGTTTGAACTGTTCAGCGTGCACAAACTCGTGGGTTTTCCCATATCTGTGTGCATGACCTCGAGGATGTACTCGGACCCCATATGTCTGCACATGTGTTTGCACTTTAGGCGGTTTCCACAGGTCCAGGTGTGCACTCTCAAATCTGTTTGGAGGACCTTGGGTGTGCATACACTGGGGAGTGCAAACCTCACCTCCGCAGTCTGTGGACAGTTACTGTTTTATGGCCTGTTTTGGATTCATTTGCTCTTGTCCGGTTCACATGCAAAGCATTAAAGGGCTGCTGGCCACCTTGTGTAATGCTTAACAACTTCTCTGTCCGTTTCTCACGATTTCTGGGCTCTTAAAATTGAACAACCTTTGCACTGGGGTCACGTGGTGTCACTGATGGGCGTGCTTGTTGGGGAGAACCTAGAGAAATACCCATTTAGGGGACATGTGGTTGGCCAAGGTTAGGAACTTAGGCGAAGCCCGGGGCCCAAGCCAGCTAGGGCCCAGGGGTACAAGGATCAGGTCCAGACCCAGGACAGCACAGGGGTGAAGACTTACTTATTTGTTCTCAAGGCATTTCATGTGGTAAGGGGATTGAGAGGACAGAGGTTCCAACCACAGGTGGAGGATGAGAGAGGAGGTCTGTGGGGAGGAGACCAGTTTGTGGGCAAACAGCTGAAGTGAGGGCTCAGCAGGGACTGGGCCCCCCAGAGAGGAATAGGAGAAGCAGCTTGTTTGGACCACCTCCACAGTTCCTGCTCCTCTGCTTTCTATACTGAGCATGTGCCTCTCTCCAGGACAGGGACCCAGACTCCAGCCTCTAGTATTGGGTTGCTGGGAGACAGGGCCTGCAGAGGACAGGCTGGCTCAGGAGGCATCCAGTAAACAGGACCAGGTGCATTAGAGCAAGAGTGACTACAGAAGCCCCTGTGCGGGCCCCCTTTCCTCAGCCTCCTCATCCATGTGCCTTTCTCATGGTCATGGATATTCTAGTGTTATGCTCACCAAAATCCATGTCCTGTCACATACCTCCACCTCTCCTGTTGAGAGCCTCTCTCCACAGCCCCTCAATATGTCATGGAGCCCAGAGCCCATTTGAACATATCTCAGGAGGGAGCATGGCCACAGTGTAGGCCAGATCTCTCTTTGGTGTGAAATGCAGGGGTTTTTTTTCTGTCACCCAAAGATAACTTTCTTAGCACATGGTCTGTGTTCAGGCCAGGAATAGAGCAGATAGGACACAGGTGCTGCCTCTAAGGAGCTTATAGACCCAACTTGCAGGACATCCGTGTCCAAAAGCAGACAAATAGCTTGTTCACACTTGATATGGTGATGCTGAAAGTGTATGCATGCCCCCAGGCATCTTCAGTTAAAGCTGGAGAGTGAATAGAGACTGGATGGTTGCCTCTCCCCACACACCAAGGGACTAACTTTGTCAGGCACTGCCTCCCTCCCCCAAGCCTGGGTATGGTCCTGAGCACATGCTGCTGGGGGTCAGGGAAACTGACTACACTTTAGGTGCACCAGCTGGGATTCTGCTCTAGGGCTGTGAGCACGGGGGATACCCTCTGCACCAGGCCTGGGGAAGCAGGGTTGTGCAGTTTGTGCCCCTTAAATTCACTTGGACTGTCAAGGGCTGGAGCCCCCAGGAGATGGAGCTTAAGATCTGAGCTAAATAAAAGTTTGTGTAAACTGGAAGTAGGTGAAATGGTCTCACTTCCTCTCCTGCTGAGCTGGCAGATTTTCATACTTTTCCCAAAACGACCAGTAACCTGGGTGATGTCATCTTCCCTCAAGAGCCCCAACTCCCTTCCCACCCTGCCCTTGAGCAGGGACCAGAGCTGCCCCCTCTGAGTGCTTAGAGCTTTGCTGGGCTTGGGGTCTGTGCCCAGGAAACACCTGTAAGGATTTTGTGTGGCCCTGGGGAGTAAAGCACAGAGACCTAGAAGATACCACCCTCAGTTGCTTCTGACCTCCAAACGGGACACATTGAAAATAGGAGGGGTCAGGTGGCGCCTGTAGCTCAGTTGATAGGGCACCAGCCACATACATGGAGGTTGGCAGGTTCGATCCTGGCTGGGCCAGCTAAACAACAACAAAATAGCCGGGCATTGTGATGGGTTCCTGTAGTCCCAGCTATTTGGGAGGCTGAGGCAGGAGAATGGCGTAAGCCTAAGAGTTTGAGGTTGCTGGGTGACAGCTTGAAACTCTGTCTCAAAAAAAAAGAGGAGGGATCCCTCAAGAAATGAGACTGCAGAAGAATAAATGCCTTCTTGTACCTGCCACCTTCTGCAGGGGTCTGTGGGCTTGTTTGGGGCCTGTGTGTTGTGTAAATAATGACTGGACAACTCCAGAAAGAGGGCAGCCCAGGGAGGCTGGCCTTGTTCACCAGAGGCAGGTTATAAAATGTTTCCCCTCTGAGCAGTGGCTAGGGAGAGAGGGTGCTTCCTCACCTGGGTAAATGAGACAGCTCTGGGCTCCACAGAGGACCCGCTGAGCTGAGTGTGCTCAGGGGCCACTACTTAAGGTGGGATTTCTCCAGGGAGGCGCTCTTCCAGGCCACCCTGAGATCCAGCTTCTAGTCTCCCGGATGTGGTAGCTCTGAGATCTCAAAGCCAGGATTGCAGTTGTCCCCAGAAAATGTCCTGCCCCAGGATGGAGACAGCCCCTGCTCAAGCAGCTTGCTGAGAAGAGTACGGGGGAGGCTTCCTCTGACTGGCCAAGCCAGGCTGCACAGCAGGAAGCCCCCAGAAAGGCCCACATGGCCACTTCCCTCTCCGGAGGGCCTTTCTAGAACTGTGGGGAGTCCCAGGCTGGGCGGATCCTCCACCCACGCCTCAAGGCAGCTCCTCCTAGGTCCAACAACTCTAGTGAGGCCTCTGGGTGAGAAAGAGGGTGGAGGGAATGAGGCTCTGCCCAAAGGTTGTGCCGGCCCCCAGGACACAAACATTTCCTTATGTGGTGCCTTGAGTGCCTGTCCAGGCTGTGCCCTGGTGACTGCTGGAGATGTCAGGACTCACCCTGGGTTATCCTGGAAGCAAGGTCCCTGTCTCTCTGATTCTATTCTGTGGACAAGGCAAAGAGGAAAGGTGCCTACCCTGTTCTATGTACCCTGGAGCTGCCCGTGTTCCCCTAGGAGAGGGTCTCCCCAACTTGCCCCTGTGTTTGTGGCAATGTCCATGAGATGAGAAGTTCTGGCAGACTCCAAGCCTGGTGCAGAAGGAGTGAAGGGTGGGCTTCCAAGCCTCTGGCCCTAGGAGTTAGCTCCCACTCCACCCCCAGCAGGCACAATGTGGCTGTTTCCAGCAGGCGTGGGGAGCTATATTTGGCCATGACTCATGGGAGGGACAGTATCCCTGCAGACGCCCCTCCCATTCCCAGGCCTGCTGCAGGCTCTAGTCCTGTATGAGGAAGGGACATGGAGACACAGGGACACACCGCCTCCCCACTGCGAGACAAGTCTCTGTAGGCCTTGTGGTCACTTGGGATGGAGGACAGTGACCTTGGTGGATACCCCAGCTCTGATTGCATAACCACCTGAGGTCCTGGGTCATCGACTCAGACCCCCACAATTGCCGGTCAGTGTCCGGGTCAGTGTCTCACTTTTCCATTATTGCAGCCCTTAAGCAGACCTCATAGGTCTGGTAGGGTGGGTTCTCCAAGGGATCATTTATAAAGGGCCTTGATAGAAGTTGCATGCATCTCTAGCTGGATTATTCCAGGGATTACAGTGTGAGATTGCACCTGGAAGATGACCCTGTGCAGGAGGCCTCTGTATGGCAGCCCCATCTTGGCCTAGCTCTTGGCCAGACCCCCCATCCCCAGCTTCCATGGGATTCCTGTCCCTCCTGCAGTGGCCCCTCAATTCCTGGTTTCCTGGGGTCAGTACTGTCCCTGGGTCAAGAGACTCTTATCCCTAACCTGCCTTCACCAGGCCACTGCCCTTGCTACCTCACCCTGGGACGGTTCAGTCCTGCCTCAGAGCTCCCCAGGACCCCAACCTACCCTCCTCATCCCGATTCAGTGTGAGAGTCACTTTCTGGGTTCCTGTACCCAAGGTAAAGAATCTTCCTAAGAAGCTGTCAGTGGCCATTCCTGCCCAATGTGCTGAAATGATTCATCAGTGGATGACTGTCCAGTTTTTAGATTCTCTTTTCACACTGGGGAGAGGTCCCTAAGGGATCTGAAGAAGGTGAGTGGGCAAATGGACAGTGGAAAGCATGGGACACTTTACAATCCAGACACTGATAAAATGGCCCCACCTTACTATTAGAAGGGATCATAGTAGTTATCTCAATGAATGCAGCTGGCCAAAGCAGAAATCTTTTGTATTGTATCTTTGGTTGCTTCCAGTGGCAGGGAACTCACTATCTTAGTGTGTTGTCTTGTATGGAGTTGAATTGTTCCTTAATGTCTGTCCTCAGAGTCTTTTTTCTGTCCGACTACATATTCTAGGAAGGCCGGGGGTATGCTCCTTGCTGAGTCCCAGTCCTCCCACAGAGCTGGCACATTGTGGTGGTTAATGACTGTGCCACGATCTGAATGATGAAGCACCAGTGAATGTTACCTTAGGTGCCACCTTGAGGCCATCCACTGTGGGCTGTACAGCACCAGCTTTCCTCACCACCCCACATTTGTGGGGAGGTGGC
>CAUYPK010046699.1:0-71238 GCA_963574355.1 Loris lydekkerianus
ACATGTACACCATGGAATACTATGCAGCCTTAAAGAAAGACGGAGACTTTACTACTTTTGCGTTTACTTGGATGGAGCTGGAACATATTCTTCTTAGCAAAGTATCTCAGGAATGGAAGAAAAAGTATCCAATGTACTCAGTCCTACTATGAAGCTAAATTATAGCTTTCACATCAAGGCTATAACCCAACTATAGAAGAAGACTATGAGGAAAGGGCCAAGGAAGGGGAAGGGAGGGGGAGGTTAGGGTGGGCGGAGGTGGGGCCACACCTACAGTACTTCTTAGAATGGGTACAGGCAAAACTTACTAAAGGCAGAATACAAATTGTCTTCGTCACAATAACGAAGAAAATGCCATGAAGGCTACATTGAACAGTTTGAGGAGAATATTTCAGATTGTATATGAAACCAGCACATTGTACCCCTTGATTGCGCTAATGTACACAGCTATGATTTAACAATACAAAAACTAAAAAAAAAAAAAAAAAGAAAAGAAAACTGATAGAGGCCATCTACAGCAAACCCACAGCCAATATCGTATTGAATGGAGTTAAATTAAAATCATTTCCACTCAGATCAGGAACCAGACAAGGTTGCCCATTGTCTCCACTGCTCTTTAGCATTGTAATGGAAGTTTTAGCCATTGCAATTAGGGAAGAAAAGGTGATCAAGGGTTTCCATATAGGGTCAGAAGAGATCAAACTTTCACTCTTCAGAGGATATGATTGTATGTCTGGAAAAAACCAGGGATTTTACTACAAAACTTTTAGAAGTAATCAAGAAATACAGCAGCGTCTCAGGTTACATAATCAACATTTATAAATCAGTAGCCTTTCTATATACCAATAGTCAAGCTGAAAAAAACAGTTAAGGACTCTTTTCAATTCACAGCAGTGCCAAAGAAGATAAAATATTTGGGAGTTTATCCCCCAAAAAACATGAAAGTTCTGTATAAAGAGAACTATGAAACTCTAAGAAAACAAATATATCAAAATGTTAACAAATGGAAAAACATTCTATGCTCATGGTGGGAATAATCAACATTGTTAAAATGTCCATACTACCCAAAGGAATATACAATTTTAATGCAATCCTTATTAAAGCTCCACTGTCATACTTTAAAGATCTTGAAAAAATAATACTTCATTTTATATGAAATCATAAAAAACCTCAAATAGCCAAGACATTACTCAGAAATAAGAACAATGCAGGAGAAATCACGCTACCAGACCTCAGACTATACTATACATCTATAGAGATCAGAACAACATGGTACTGGCACAGAAACAGATAAGTAGATGTCTGGAGCAGAATAGAGAACCAAGAGATGAATCCAGCTACTTACCATTATTTGATCTTTGACAAGCCAATTAAAAACATTCAGTGGGGAAAAAATCCCCTATTTAACAAATGGTGCTGGGTGAACTGACAGGCAACCTGTACAAGACTGAAACTGGACCCACACCTTTCACCATTAACTAAGATAGACTCTCACTGGATTAAAGATTTAAACTTAAGATATGAAACTATAAAAATACTAGAAGAGAGTGCAGGGAAAACCCTTCAAGAAATCAGTCTGGGCGAGTATTTTGTGAGGAGGACCCCCTGGGCAATTGAAGCAGCTTCAAAAATACACTACTGGAACCTGATTAAACTAAAAAGCTCTGCACAGCCAAGAACACAGTAAGTAAAGCAAGCAGACAGCCCTCAGAATGGGAGAAGATATTTACAGGTTATGTGTCTGACAAAGGTTTAATAACTATAATCCACAGAGAACTCAAATGTATAAGCAAGAAAAGAACAAGTGATCTCATTGCAGGCTGGGCAAGGGACTTGAAGAGAAACTTCTCTGAAGAAGACAGGCGCATGGCCTACAGACATATTTTAAAAAATGCTCATCATTTTTAATCATCAGAGAAATGCAAGTCAAAACTACTTTGAAATATCATCTAACTCCAGTAATATTAGCCTATATCACAGAATCCCAAGACCAGAGATGTTGGTGTGGATGTGGAGAAAGGGGAACACTTCTACACTGTTGATGGGAATGCAAATTAATACATTCCTTTTGGAAAGATGTTTGGAGAATGCTTAGAGATCTAAAAATAGATCTGCCATTCAATCCTATAATTCCTCTACTAGGTATATACCCAGAAGACCAAAATTCACATTATAACAAAAATATTTAGATCATAATGTTTATTGCAACCCAATTCATAATTACTAAGTCATGGAAAAAGCACAAGTGCCCATTGATCCACCAGTGAATTAATAAATTGTTGTATATGTACACCATGGAATACTGTACAGCCTTAAAGAAAGACGGAGACTTTACCTCTTTCATGTTTACATGGATGGAGCTGGAACATATTCTTTGTAGTAAAGTATCTCCAAGAATAAAAGAAAAAGTATCCAATGTACTCAGCCCTACTATGAAACTAATTTATGGCTTTCATGTGAAAGCTATAACCCAGCTATAAGCTAAGAATATGGGGAATGAGGAGAGGGAAGGGAGGGAGGGGGCAAGATGGGCGGAGGGAGGATGATTGGTGGGATTACATTTGCGGTGCATCTTACAAGGGTACATGTGAAACTTACTAAATTTAGAATATAAATGTCTTAACACAATAACTAAGAAAATGACAGGAAGGCTATGTTAAACAATGTGATAAAAATGTGTCAGTCTATAAAACCACTGTATGGTGCCCCATGGTTGCATTAATGTATACTGCTATGATTTAATAATAAAAAATAAATAAAAATAAAAATAAATAAAATAAAAATAGACCTGCCATTCGTTCCTACAATTCCTATACTAGTTAGGTACCCAGAAGACCAAAAGTCACATTATAACAAAGATATTTGTACCAGAATGTTTATTGCATCCCAATTTGTAATTGCTTAATCATGGAAGAAGCCCAATTGCCCATCAATCTAGAAATGGATTAATGAATTGTGGTATATGTACACCATGGAATATTATGCAGCCTTAAAGAAAGATGGAGGCTTTACCTCTTTCATGTTTACATAGATAGAGCTGAAACATATTCTTCTTAGTAAAGTATGTCAAGAATGGAAGTATCCAATGTTCTCAGCCCTACTATGAAACTAATTTATAGCTTTCATATGAAAGGTATAAACCAATTATAACTTAAGAATATGGGTAAGGGGGACTGGGATGGGAGGGGAGGGAGGGAGAATGGGTGAAGGGAGGGTAATTGATGGGACCACACCTACAGTGCATCTTACAAGGGTACATGAGAAACTTACTAAATGTAGAATATAAATGTCTTAATACAATAACTAAGAAAATGCCAGGAAGGCTATGTTAACCAGTGCAATGAAAATTTGTCAAATGTTATATAACACTAGTGTATGGTGCCCCATGCTTGCATTAATGTACACAGCAATGATTTAATAATAAAAAAAATAAATTTAAAAAAATTGAAATCTCATTATGTTTAGTGTTGCCCTTAACAAATATGAAGTAACCATCCTTCTCTTTCCTTACTTTTGTTGGTTTAAATCTATTGTATCTGCAAATAAAACTGCAACACCTGCTTTTTTCTGCTTTTCATTTGCCCGAATTATAGATGATCATTCTTTTACTCTGAGTGTATATTTATTTTTTAAGGTAATATGAGATTCTTGTATGCAGCAGATATCTGGCCTGAGTTTTTGTATCCAGTCAGCCAATCTGTGCCTCTTTAGAGGACAATTTAAGCCATTCATATTAATTGTAAATATTCATAAGCCTGGTAGAATTTGGGGTATTGAGTCGTTTAAACATCCAGTGGACATTTTTAATCCTTTTGCCACTGTGGAAGTTGGAATTTGATCAAAAATTTCTGAGTGAATTTATTTTGATGGTAGAGGATTGTGCTTGTCATTGTGGAGGATGAGTCTGAGAATATTCAGGTGAGCTGGTTTAGTTATGGCAAATTTCTTCAACATGTGAATGTCATTAAAGTATTTAATTTCTCCATCATAAATGAAACTCAGTTTAGCTGGATACAGGATCCTGGATTGCAAATTATTTTAGGAGGTTAAAGGTCAATGACCATCCTCTTCTAGCTTGAAACATTTCAGCAGAGAGATCTGCATTCATTCTAATATTCTTCCCTTTGTAGGTCAGGATTTTCTTTCATCTGGCTGCTTGCAGAATTTTCTCCTTCATATTAACTTTGGCAAAGTTAATTATCCATGTGTCTAGAAGATGCTTTATTTGGGTTGAGTCATGCAAGGGTTCTGAAACTGTCTGCTATCTGAATTTCAGTATCTCTTGCCATGCTTGGGAAGTTCTCCTCAATTATCTCTTGGAGTAGAGGATCTATGCCTTTTGAACCATCTTCTCCTTCAAAGATTCCTATAAGGCAAATGTTTGCTCTTTTGGAGTGGCCCCATAATTCTCTCAGGAAATGATCTGTTTTACTCTCCACTTCTCTTCCTTTTTGAGCTTTTGGGAGTGTTCAAAAGCTTTGTTTTCAATGTCGGATATCCCTTCTTCTGCCTGCTCCATTCTGTTACTGAGGGATTCTACTGTATTTCTCAGATCTTTGAAGGCTACAAGTTCTTGCCTCAATGTGTTAAAATCTTTGGTAATTTTGTCTTTGAATTCATTGAATTCTTTAGAGAGCTTTTGAATTACTTCTTGAATGTCTAATTCCAACTTTACCTCCATTCTGTTAATATTATTTGCAATCCAAATTCTGAATTCTATTTTTGACATCTCAGCCATTTGTTCATGGATTGAATCTTCTGTTGTGTCTCCTTTGTCATCCCTTGGGGAAGTTGATCTACTCTGATTAATGTTGCCTGAGTTTTTCTGCTAATTCCACCCCATGGTTATTTTTCACCATTTGGCTAGAGAAGCTGGTAAGGTGAAATTTAATAGAGGACTCCTGGAGTTGTAATTAACCAGCCCTTTACCAAGGAACTGGGACTGGTAATTCTGGCTTTTACCCTAGAGCTTTACAAAGGTCCCATTCAGTGCTACAGCCTGAAACTCTGGGGACATGCTTGGTGTTGTGGGGCTAGATGGCTCTGACCTGTATTTGGCTAGTCTTTATCTGATCCTAGTGAATCAGTAGCTTTGGGCTGAAATCTCAGCTGTGGAGATATATAAGCAATTAAGACACCCAGGCCCCCTACAGATGACAACTGGATGAGGAGAACCCCACACTCCCACAACAACACAATCAGGGTACAATCTTGGTGGGTTCCTGGATTACCAGCCTAGGTCAAAAGCTACAAACCAATTGTCCTGGTCCACACAAACACCAATCAGGTGGGAAGAGTTCAAAAAGTCTTCACCATCCAGGCAGTGGGGGGGTCCCCTGGCAGCTCAAGTGTAACTCACTCCAGTGCTCTATGGAGTCAGAAAGTACCATCTAGCAATCTAGCAAAATAGTCCAGGGGGGACTGGTACTTCCTTCTCCCCCCCCCCTTGCACCTCTGTCACACCCAGGCACTTGTAGCCCCACAGGGCTGTGGCCCAGTTCCCTCCAATGAGCGAATGCACCAGGGATTTGGGCCTGCCAGAGTCAGAGGGAAATAAATGCCTTGTTGGCCAGCAACCACATTCTTTCACCAGCTGGCTGAGGGAGTTGAAGTCTGATTACCTCAGATGCTCAATCAAAACTGGGGGGTGTTCCATCTGAGCTTGTTCCAAACCAGACGTTAAAAAGCAGCAAATGTTTTTCACTCCTGGAGACCATGCCTCTTCCCCAGCCATTCTGCTCCTCTGGTATCCCTGCAATGTGAGATCTAGTTCCCTCTGACAGGCCACAGAATTGAGGAGGTGTCTCTCTAAAATTTGACCCCAGTGGGATCGCTATATTAATGCTGCTGCTAGGTGGGAGGTGTCTCCACTTGGGTTCCCACACCTTAGGGGTTCCCGAGCCTCCCCCCATTGTATGGAGACCGAAGCCTACACCCACTGCCTAGTTGCTCTTTCTCAGACCCAAGCCAGACACCTTCCCCATTGTGCCTTTCTGCACTGTTACCAGATTCAAAGTTACAGTGTAGCTGCACTACCTCAGACAATGCAATACCCAGTCTTAACAAAGAACCGTTAACATTCTGGACTCTGCAGGTGTTGGGCTTCTGGACCACCAGGCCAGGGGGAAGGGTGGACTGGGAGTTCAAAGTGGCAGGGAAAATATTTGTTCAACCTTCATACCAGACAAGAGAATGCCCAGGCTCACAGCAGGGACTCTCTGGGAAAAAAGTCCCAGATTTCAGCAATATATAAACAACTACATGCCCACACAAAACTATAAACACAGGTAGAGTCTAGCAAAGAAGAGGAGAGAGGAAAGAGAGGAGAGGAGAGAGGAGGCAGAGTGATTGGCGGGATCTCACCTAGTGTGTACAACGTGAGGGTGTTCAGCACACCTCTGGATGAAGGTCTTAACTACAACTGGAACTTTATCTTAAAAATGAAAACAATATAACCTAAACATTTGTGTCCTCATATCAATCCAAAATAAAATTTTTTTAAAATTATATATGCAGAGATTAAAAGAAGTAAACTGCACCTATCCTTACTATTGCTGGCTTTACCTCCCCCAGGTCCTGCTGAAAAAATGTCAGACTCAAATCATGGTAGCAGTCAGAAGAATTTCTCTGAGGAGGAAACAGATGATGAAGAAACTGTGATTTTGACATTGGTTCCAGTTAAAGATGATTCAGATAACGAACAAATGGAAGTTCAAGTTCTTCAACTTCTGATGTCAAACTGAACAATTCCCAGAAACACAATGAAGATATGAGAACAAGGACTGCCTCAGTGAGCCAGCCCTACAACTCTGAGAAGTTCAGGAAAATTCATTTACCTCCAACAAATAAACAATCAAAAGCCATCCGAAAAGCTAGATGTAAAAAACCTGATCTTCCCTTGACAACCATTTTGCCTCCCATTAATGATGTGTGTCAAGATACTTTGAGAAATTGGTGCCAGCAACTCATGTTGAGTACTGATGGCAAGAAAACCGAAGTTTTTCTGAGGCTTCAGGAGCATGCCTTTCCTGAACAGAAATGTGAAATTCCCGAAACACCAAAGGAGGCCAGAGTACATTCATGTTCAAGGAAACTCAAGGCAGAGACCAAGAGAGCAAGACCTCAGAAAAGGTCTATGATGAGTGTGAAAACAGAAGAGCTCGATAGAGTAGAAGTGATAACATCAGCCCAGGAATCTGCATTGGCATCCTGGGCAAGGATTGCTGCAAAAGCTGGTCAGCCTACGACTTTGAATTCACGGTCCATTCCTGCTTCTGCTGAGGCCTTTTTTGACAACAGCTTCTGGCCTTAGGTGGTGCGTGACTCATGGCGAGCTTCTCCCCGCAGACACAGAGGATTGGGTATGCCAACAGTTTCATGCAGGTCAGGCCTGGGTGCCTGCCACTCCCCGGCAAATGATTTCCTTCTTCCTGTTACCAGCCTGCATTTTCCCATCTTCATGCCTAGAAGATAATTTGTTATGCCCTAAATGTGCTAAGAGAAATAAGAAGATAATGAAAAGATTAATGATAGTGAAGAGGAAGAAGCAATCTACTTCAAACACAAAGTAGAAGACCAGAATGTGCCACCTCAAAGTATTAGAGAGTGATAGATATACTTTCAGAATGTGTAACCTGATTTGAGGAAATGAAAGATGAGATTATTGGAAGGAACCTCTGTGATCTACAAAACAGAATCAAGTATAATAGTTAGGACTCCACTGTGAAGATGGTTGACTGGGTGCCAGCCCTGGCTAAGGAGACCCTTTGGGAGGCTTGGAGTCATTGCAGTCGAATTAAAAAAAAAAAGTTATATATGCATACATTATATATAATACATAAATATGTATAATATATGCATATATTTTATATATCTATATTTCATGTAGGATTTTTACCTAAAATACAAGGCAATTTTATTTATTTTCTAATCTAAAGACAGTTATTTGATTTTTAGATGTAAAACCAAAATAGCATTTGTAAAATTATCCCAACTGATGATAGTTTGTAACAGATTTTATATTTTGCTAGATTTAGTTTACTCATTTCATATTTTGCTAGATTTAGTTTGCTCATTTTTAAATATATAAATTTTAAAATTTTAAATATATATATTTTAAATTTTAAAATATATAAATTTATATTCAACAAGAGAGATTATGGCATGTCATTTTCTTTTTTTGCAATGCTTATGTTTGGTTTTGTGATCAGTGTAATACTGAACTGAGAGAATAAATTGGAAGATTCTTCTAATTCTTAAGTTTGAAGTTGAAAATGTAAAGAATTGGTATTATATCTTCCTTAATTTTTTGATAAAATTTACCAGTTATGTCATCTTTTCCCTGACATTTTCTTTGTGATAAGCATTTTAATTAATTTATTTCCTTAATATAGGTCTATTAATATGTTTCTTCTTATGTAGGATTACTCATATATCTTATGTTTTCTTAATATTATTTTAAAAGTTTGTGTTTTATAAGATTTTATTTAAAATTTGTTATTTCCTGTGTTTTTACATGTCTTTGCAAATAATATGGAAGAATAAAATAATTTGTCATACTGAGGTTCTGGAGTAAACAATGAATGACTAAGTTTCTTCTGTTGTAGGATGAAAATTATGAGTATAACTTCTATATTTAATGCTGATATTTATTACGTGGACATATGAAGCACTGAGTAAATTAGAAAAATATGTCTTTTAAATTTGCATTTTATTAAAACAAAAAAATTACATTCATCTCTTCTATTACATACATATTTAGCTGGGCAAAAAAGTAAACTTGAGTAAAGAACAAGTACAATATAGCATAATAAATTAAAAGTGGCCTGTACAAAATGAAAATTTGATGAATTAGAATGGGCAATACAAATTTGACAAATATGAATTAGACATTATTTTGTCATACATATTTATATTTATATACTCCATACCTAGGTGTTAAAAATACATACTTCAAAAATTTATTAAAATGCAAATAAAAACATTAATAATCATTTTAGGTGGCATTAACACCATCATATGTACATATTAACTTTTGGGATGTACATCAAATAAATAAACATAAAAATGTTATGTAACTTTATTATTATAAAGTTTGTCTAATTAAAAATACAGGGTGTCCATAATGTTCATTTGTGATTTGAAATTTACAACTATTTTAGATTGAACTTTATGGACACCCTCAATAAATAAAAAGACAGAATTTTTTCACTAAGAAACTGAGCATTTCTAAATAAATATAAAAGATAAACAAATACTGGAAATAATTATTTTAAATGGCAAGGTTTAGGACTAAACTTTTTAGATAACTCCATGAAACCAAAAATCAAGCATGTCTTATTTTTCAGGCACTGCAAAATGGCAATAAGAATTATCAATTAAAATGTAATCAACAAATATTGTTTAGCCGCATGTAAACTTTATTTAAGACTCCAGTTTGTAATTTTTTGTTTAAATGGAAACTCTGAATTGATACTATTTTTATAGAATCATGGAAGTACTATGAAGAAATGTGATACTTTAAGCCAAAAGATCCAAATTCAGGTAAATAATTCTAATATTACCTTCATATTACAGACAAAGAACACAGTAAGTAAAGCAAGCAGACAGCCCTCAGAATGGGAGAAGATATTTGCAGGTTATGTCTCTGACAAAGGTTTAATAACCAGAATCCACACAGAACGCAAACATATTAGCAAGAAATGAATAAGTGATCCCACCTCAGGGTGGGCAAGGGACTTGAAGAGAAACTTCTCTGAAGAAGACAGCCACACAGCCTACAGACATATGGAAAATTGTTCATCATCCTTAATCATCAGAGAAATGCAAATCAAAACTACTTTGAGATATCATCTAGCTCCAGTAAGATTAGCCCATATCACAAAATCCCAAGACCAGAGATGTTGGCGTGGATGTGGAGAAAAGGGAACACTTCTACACTGCTGGTGAGAATTCAAACTAATACGTTCCTTTTGGAAAGATGTTTTGAGAACACCTAGGGATCTAAAAATAGATCTGCCATTCGATCCTACAATTCCCCTACTAGGTATATATCCAGAAGACCAAAAATCACATTATGACAAAGATATTTGTACCAGAATGTTTATTGAAGCCCAATTC
Source organism: Loris lydekkerianus (assembly GCA_963574355.1). Taxonomy (NCBI): domain Eukaryota; kingdom Metazoa; phylum Chordata; class Mammalia; order Primates; family Lorisidae; genus Loris; species Loris lydekkerianus. The sequence goes on from CAUYPK010046699.1 coordinate 10,120, forward strand.
ATAATTGCTAAGTCATGGAAGAAACTCAAGTGCCCATTGACCCATGAATGGATCAATAAGTTGTGGAATATTATATAGCCTTAAAGAAATGTGGAGACTTTACCTCTTTCATGTTTACATGGATGGAGCTGGAACATATTCTTCTTAGCAAAGTATTTCAAGAAAGGAAGAAAAGGTATCCAATGTTCTCAGTCTTACTAGGAAACAAATTTATAGCTTTCATATGAAAGCTATAACCCAATTAATAGCCCAAGAATATGGAGAAAGGGGAGAGGGAGGGGAGGGGAGAGGATAAGTGGAGGGAGGGTAATTTGTGCCATGACACCTAGGTTGCATCTTATAAGGGTCCATGTGAAATTTACTAGATGTAGAATATAAATATCTTAACACAATAACTAAAAAAATGCCACAAAGGCTATGTTAACCAGTTTGATGACAGCATTTCAAATTGTATGTAAAACCACCACATTGTACTTCATGATTGAATTAATGTACACAGCTATGATTAAATAAAAAAAAAAAAAACAATAATTTTGGCCACATAGAAGTAATATCTCTGTAGTGAAGCATTATTATTTCATAAATTTATGTAAAACATGAAATATATTTCCAAGTATTAAAAATAAATGTACCTTACAAATTGTTATTGCCATATGGTAAATAGGGCAGGGATTATGTTACAAATAAAGAACTTTTGAGATCTCTGATGGGATACTATTGTCAGTCAAAAATATCTATATGAAATACTTTACTCATGTGTATGAGGTGGACATTTGTGTTTCTGGGAAAATACAATACATTGCAAAAACCTTTAATACATACAACTAAACTTTTTTATATGCAAATTAAAAAACATTTATTTATTAATTTGTTTAAAAATAACTAACCTATTGCATAGTAATATGAGTAACATATATTTTTAAAAATATATTCCCCAAACAAAAACAATTAATGAGAAAAATATCCTCATTTGGAATTTTTGACAATTTTTTTTTTTTTACATTCACATGTGTTTATTAGGTTTCCACTTTTTGCCTTCACAAAATTAATAAGGCTTAAAATTTAACAACAATAACAATGTTTAAGATAAGGACTAGAAACAAAAACCTCGTAAAGAACGATCGAAGATAAATACATTCAGAAAAGAAATCAGACGATTACTGCAATGAAGTATTAAGCAACAATAATAATAGTAATGCAAAGAAAGTAACATTTACATTGTCAAATAAAGAGTATATCTATTATAGAATGCTTTGACTCTGAGGTTCTAAAACTTCTTTAGAAGTTACAAGTATCCTTAAAATTGTAAAGAGTTACAATCAAAATACAGTATAAGAAATTCTTAGGAGCAGAAGCAAATGAAGAAAATGGTTGAGGAAAGTGATTAAACTGAGAAACAAGTGCTTCTTTGAGAAACTAACTGATTACAAGAACATCAAGTCCATGTTGGTTTTCCCATTTAATCCCAGAACAAATGTAGTAAACTAAAAAATAAACTGACCACCTAGGTGTAGGACTTAACTGCAACTCAGACTTTACCTCACAAATGCAAACAATGTGACCTAACTATATGTTCCCTCATATTAATAATAAAAAAAAAAACAGATAAAAGATTAAGGGAAAAATAAAATAAGCATGAGACAAACTGTGTAATACTAAAGGAGGAAAAAATGCTTGAGGGTAGTGGAAGAGATAGCTCATTTACAAAGGTAAGAGTAAAATAGACACAGTTTGTATAGAGTTAGAAAATAGACAAATATTAAAAATGTTGAAATAAAATCAACAGAATTATAGTTGAATAAAATATTTTAACAAATAAGTATAAATGTAAACATTTTCAAAAAGAAATCACTGTCATTTTATTACCAATAGAAACTTCCTTCTGACAAATAATAATTTTATTTATTCTTAAATTTTATTTATTCTTAATTCTGACAAACAATAATTTTATTTATTTTTAAATTTTTCATCAAGAATAAATAAAATCTTCCTATATATAAGACCTGAGAATCAAAATAAAAGAGTAAAAGCTATGAAATGTGAACATCAAGTCATGGTGCACACTGAACTAAAGGAACCACATAGTTCTAGGCAACATTGCTTCTAAAAGTAATTAAATATAATCAAAATGCAACTTCACCACCTTTAATTAAATCAGAGGCAAACCCTGAACTGTCTGGGTCATTTAGGAAATAGAAAAGAGGCTACACTTCTGAAGATACAGTACCAAAATACTGTATTCTAAGATCAATCCTTTTTTCTGACACCAAATTGGTTATGTAACCAATCTGTTCCCAGTTTTTACAAAGTGCTTTTTTAATATACAATTTTTTTTTTTTTTACTTATGAAAATGTTCACATATCTCTGGCTCAGAGCCTGTAGCACAGTGGTTCCGGTGTCAGCCACATACACTGAGGCTGGCGGGTTTGAACCTAGTCTAGGCCAGCTAAACAACAATAACAACTTCAACAAAAAATAGCTGGGCGCTGTGGTGGGTGCCTATAGTCCCAGCTATTTGGGAGGCTGAGGCAAGAGAATTGCTTGAGCCCAAGAGTTGGAGGTTGCTGTGAGCTGTGATGCCACAGCACTCTACCAAGAGCAACATAGTGAGACTCTGTCTCAAAAAAAAAAGAATCTAATAAACACATGTATATGTAAAAAAAATTTTTTTATTTAATTTTAATAAAGCTTATTAAAACTAAAAACAAAAAAGAGGCTGCATTTTAGAATGTTTTTGTCACTAACTTACAAAATTGATGGTATTTCTGTTGAATATATTGCAAAATAATGGTTACCTTTTTATCAGAACCTATTAGCACAAAAGGACTGACAGTGGCATAGACATTGACTGCTAGTTTCTGGATAGTTAGGGTGACTGGCTTATTTGTCCATAATAGAAATGACAATGATGACAAAATATGGTTAATCCAGTACATGACTACAAAGAAACTCACCAGCAGCAGAATGGTTTGGGTGGCTCTTTTCTCTGGGGAGCTTCTTGGGGAGAGGCTCGTATTGTGAAGATGCTGAAATAGCCTCTGATGCTTCAATAATAGATTCACCATGTATGCACTTGATAAAAGCATAACTCCTACATAGAAGACATCACTGAATCCTATCAGCGTAAAAATCAAGGTCTTGGTGATAGTCTTCATTGGGGAAAGTGAGCAGTATTTACTGAGGTATAGCTGATTGGCTTGAGTCACATTGGAAGAAACAACAGTGTAGAAGACCAGGTAACTGCAACTGGACAAACTGAAGGACCAAAGGAAGGCAAAAATATAGATGATATAATTTGTAAACTTTTGTTTAAAACTCACCAGCCAGGAGGTGCTGGAGCTTATGGTGATGGCCTGAAGTACACCCAGGAGGCAGGTGGTACAAATGGAGAGCCCCCTCATCACCCTGTATACATAGAAAAAGACCTTACACTTAAAGCTCGTCTGAAAATCCAATGGCTCAAACAGCTCTGGAGATGACAAAGGCAGTAGTACAAGAAGCATCAGTATGTGGACTAAGGCCAAATGGCAAATTATCAGATCAGTGGGCTGAGACCTGTGATTCAGAAGGAGTGTGAAGATGTGGGAGAAAAGGAGGAAGCTATTGGCTGAAACTCCAGTACCAGCTTGTAAAAGAAAGGCATCTTTAAATGGCAACATAAATACAAAGTGCTGATCTAAATGGTATGAAGGAAACATATTTTGTATATCTGAGAGGAAAAAACAAAACACAATAGACCCCATATCAGTATTGTTCTTTGTTCAGTAGTCAAAATCATCACCACAATTATTATTATTATTTTACCCAGTTAATAGTTAAATAACCAGAGATTCTTTCATAAATTATTCAAAACACAGTCTCAGCATTATTTTCTACACCAAATAATTTATTCATGTCCAGCTGCAACACATCCACAGTCATGTGTGTCTAGGGTGCCCATCATCTGAACTCCCATTGTACATAGGCATCCCACTTTGAAAAACATTTCTTCACTGTTCTGCATTTCCTCTCTTAGTATTCATCACCCTGAACAATAAGGGACATATTAAGTCACTTGAAGGTATTTGTACAGCTAAAGAAAGTGAAACTTTTGAGGAATCACCAAAACAAACAATTGGAAAAAATTTAGTTGAGAATTTTTCATATTGAATCCCTTTAGTAATTTTTATTTTTTGTCACTCTTTTATGTATTTTCTCACTTTTGACTGTTTTGGACCTAATTTGATAGTCCAGAATAATTTCCCCATTTTAAATTAGCAGATTAGTCAACTTGACTGCATCTGAATATCATTTTCCTTTTGCAATGAATCCTAATACTTCCCCAAGACCTGGATTTTAGGACATGAATGTCTTTGTGGGGAGCTTTTTTCTGCTTAACACAAATTGTATTAACTTCATCTGCTCATACCCCTTGCTCTATCTCTGTTCAGTTTCCATCCCAGAGATAGTGCAAGATATCTCTCTTCACATTAAGAGATATTTGCTAAATCCATCTCTCAGTTCTTAGTTATCAATAGAGTAAACACTGAATTTACCTACTTCATGACATCCATAAATTTGTACCAAAATAATAACGTGGGGTTTCTCTTCTTGAGATTCCACTTAACACAGGGATATCCTCACATACCTTCTTGCACAAATGTATGTCTTTAGTAGTCAAGATACGTACTTTTAAATTTTAAATTTTTAAATTTTAATCAAGATTTCACAATTATCAACAATCCTCAAACTTTCATTGAATAGTTTTCAATTAATGTTTTCTAACATTTTTCTCTGTAAGCAGGCACCATCATTTACCATATTAATTTAATCCAGGAGTTAGAATAATTAATCTGTATAGCACAAAATAATAAAAACCCACCATATCCACAAAACTTCTGACAAGACAGATTGCCAAATTATGTCTTAAAAGTCATTCACAACTATACTGGACTATAAATGTAAATGTGTGAGACAATCAGAAATGTTTAGAATTAGTGTTTTTAGCTCATACTCAGATACCAAAGGCTGTAGTGAAATATTACTCTAACACCACATGATATGTATAAGTTTACATAGGAGATATTGTTGAGTTGATTAAATCAGTTTCAGTTTTTTTTTCCAGAAGGTTAATTTAATAAATAGATTCATCTACCTTATTTGTAAGAAACAAAGAAGAGATAGTTACAACCAACATATATCTGAATCCTCAGCATAGTTGGGTTTTATTGTCATATTGACCCACAGGAAGGACCAGGGTGATACTCATGTAAAGCCATAATAGCTTCCTTGTTGTGAGAACAGCATTCTAGTACAAGTAAAAACAAATAGGCAAAGAACACTACCATGTGGAAAGGTTATATATATATATATATATATATATACACATATATATATTTATATATATATATATACACATATATATATATATGAATATATATACGACATATATGTGCAATGTATTTCATATCACATCTTATAAGATAATAGCACTTAGATAAAATATTAGACAAAACATTTTAAAGTTCTATTTTTCTACCTCCTGGAGATATTCATCTGCTCCCGTTTAATTCATGCCCCTCACTCTGAAAATAACTATCACATACTAACAAAGACTTGATCTGCCTGATCATAAAATGGTGTCTTTCTCCAATTAGGCTCTTGAGGGTATTGATGCTGAGGCTGGACAGGAAAAAATTATGGATTAAGATTAACAGAGGAATTAATCTAAACTACAAAAGCAAACAACTGATAGTTGTCATCAATATACCAAAAAAGTTATTTTTATCCAAATTATAACCTTAATGTCTATACCATATTTTTATTTGATAAATCTGCAAATTCTAATAAAAAATCATGGTTGTGCAATATTATGACAACTTAGAAAAAAATGGAATAGGAAAACACCACTGAGGTCATCTATGACCATCTATGGGTTTGTTGGACTGCAAAGAAAAATTGAATTCTCTTTGATCCACTAACCCCTTGAAAGTCTGAATTGTGTATGTTGGCTCCTACCACGAGAATAACCATGGACTGCAGAGGCTCTGGAGCCCCTGAGAATGCTCACAAGAAAGATAATGCAGAACAATTTTATTCTCATTTTAGTGATTTTTACCTCAGAAGTTATTAATATTTTATGTCCCAAAGTATATGCACACTAATAGATAATAGTAGAGAAAATGATACTATTAAGTGGACCTGAAACAAAGAACATAATACCTGCTGGCTTAGATTGGGTGGGTTACTGACATAAAGAGCAAAACAAAGAAACTATTTATAAGAAATCAAGTGCTATTTTTCATAAGATAAATGCTTTATTTATTTTACCTTCATTGTTGAGATAAATATTTTTAATGTAATGAAGTTTTGGAAAATCTATTTCCTTATCTTTATAATGATACCCATTTTAGTGTAGCATTATTTTAATTTTAATAATGTCATTTGAATAGAAAAGTTTGCACACTGCCTGGTGTAGAATTAAGTTATATAGTCTACATAATAAACCAAATTTTGTTTAGTTTATTGTTATATTAATCAAAAGTGTCATTTTACATGAATTATACCTCATTCTATGAGAAATATCATAAGACCTATGACTGGGCATTGATGGCACAAAGTGACTATAGGAATTTGAAAGTGACAAGGTAGGGCACTGGAAGATTCAGTGGAAATAGCTGACAATCTATAAAACAGGTGCTAATTTCAGAAAAAAAAATATTTTCTTAAAAAATTAGTTTTCTGAAAAACCTACGAAGTATTGATATGCTAAAAGAATTAATATAAGCATCACATACCACTGAATAACCAAAATGCTTATACTAATTGTTGGCAATTGGACTTAGTGTAGCTAAGCTGCATGCACAGTGATGGCTGACAAGGATATTGATAATTTCATAACATGTAATGCTTAGCTGTTCTGGGGAAGAAGCAAGAAAAAGGTCACTGCAGATGTAGGTCACAGGAACATGGGAGAAGATTGTAGCAAAATCCATATTATAAATTTTAAAAACAACTGAAACTTCTGTTTACAACATGTTTTTCTGACCACTACAACCAAGAGAATACCAAAAAAAGTATAAAACACATTTTTTCTAAAGGTTTGCATTACCTTTTATCTTTGTCACTATGTTAATCCTAGGAAAAGGAAGCAGAGAGTCATATCAATTGTGGAAAACATAGATATGTCAGAATATCTCCAATTTGGAAATTAGAATTTGGAGGAGTGTGTCCTTTGTTCTCCATGTATGCTTATTAGGATCAGTTGAGTTTCCTCCTCTCTTCATAATCCTCTCAAATTCCACAAAATTTAGATTTTTATTAAAAGAAAAACAAATGTCCTATTGTTTAGAGAAATAGATGTTCCCTTAGAGTTTCATGGGTCACAAATGGCTAATTATTTTATTATATACTATTTCCTTTCTGTTTTCCAACTATTCTTACTCTTTATCTTCCATTTTAAAAAAGCATAAATGCTAGAAGACATTACTCAATTGAATTCATAAATGTTCTTGTGAATTTAAAAAATAATGTAAACATTTACTTGTCACATTTGTGAATATTTATTTTAATTAGTAAACAGCAATCAAACTTTCAGGGAAAACATCAGAGAAAAAAATCAGAGTATTCTTATTTTAATAATGGGTGATTCCATGTCTTTCAAATGTGGCAAATTATTATTCTCTCATCACTAAATATCTCAATTAAACAAATATACAGAAAACTTTAAGTTTTTATTTATTTAGAAAATAAAATAATAATAGTAAATTTATTTTTGGAGAGATAGAAAATCATGTTGAATCTTAAAACCATTCATTGACTCTACAAGGATTGGATGAAAGGCATAAAGTGATACTTTCTGATAGTTTTGTTATAGCCAGAAAATAAATTCTCTAATAGCAATTATGATGGCAAAATATAACAAAATTATGTTTATAGTCATCTTCTAAAATGTAAGTAATGTAAAATATCAAAAATATCTCATTTTGTAACATTATAATTTTATTAAGTCCTAAGATATTATAAATATGCTAAAATGCTTCAAATGTACAATAAAAAAGAAGCATATGAAAATAACACTGAATTAAAGAAAATCTCTTATATTTTAATAAATAAAATTTAAACTAATTATATACAATAATTTAAGAAAATAGCACAATAAGAAAAATTAAACACAATTAAGTTCAAATTCAACATCAAAAAATTACAAATTTTTTTTCAAAAATTAGTAGATTTTGTTTCTTAAGATTCTGAAAAATCTACTTTACAAATAATTCACTGACGTGATCAAAATTAGGAAAAGATAATTCTTTTAAATACAAGAGATTTTTTTTAATTTATTTTTTTATTATAAATAAAAATATGCACCATAGATGTGGCCCAACCCATTACCCTCCCTCAACCCAAACCTCCCCCCTCCCTTCCCCTTCCTTGGTCCTTTCCTCATAGTCTTGTGGTATAGTTGGCTTATAGCCTACATGTGAAAGCTATAGTTTAGCTTCATAGTAGGGCTGAGTACAATGGATACTTTTTCTTCCATTCCTGGGATACTTTGCTAAGGAGGATATGTTCCAGCTCCATCCATGTAAACATGAAAGAGGTAAAGTCTCCATCTTTCTTTAATTTTTTTTTTTGCAGTTTTGGCTGGGGCCAAGTTTGAACCCGCCATGTCTGGTATATGGGGCCCATGCCCTACTCCTTTGAGCCACAGGCACTGCCCAACTGTATGACTTTTAAGACCATAAAGTGTTCTAAAAATTTTTAAATTACATAAAATAAATATATTTATGTGCATACCCTAATATTTTAATTGAGATATTTCTAAAATTATCTAAAATAAATTATATAAAATAAATATATTTCTAAAATTATGTAAAATAGATATCCTTATGGGCATATCTTAATATTTTAATTGGGATTTTACTGATCATGAATGTAAAATGTTTGCTATATGTAATTTGTTTACTTAGACCAGATTCTTTCTATTGACATAACAATTAAAATAATGTAATTTGAGTCATTTAACCTTTTGTCTATTTCCCTTAATATGAAATAGTAAAGCCAATCATTATGTAATATCTATTTAGCCTTAGTATCATTTATGGAAATAGTTAAATGCATGCTAATTTCACTGAGAATAAATTATAGACATAGAAATGTTTCTCATTTATTTTTATTCTTAATAATCTATACTTACCTTCCTGTATTCCAGGAACCATGTATTTGCTATGAGTTTTCCATTGGATAGAAACAGATATAGACCAGCAGTTCTAAATTCTTTTTCCTTAATTTAATATTATTCTCTACTGCTTTCCTGTACTATGTGGAGATGCACGAAAAGGGATTAAAATGACATCATATTTTGAGTAATATTTACAGTTTATTTAAATTATTTTCTTCTAAGTCTATCATTTCTGGGAAATCAGCTAACACTTTTACGTAGAGTGAATTTGTTCTCATTAAAATTAGCTGGTTTGCCCTTTAAAAAAATGTATAGTTTACATCATGTATTGAAAATGATCATTTTTAGTTTCTAAAATATTTGTTAGGTCACTATTCCTGAAGTCATTAGAATCATATTTTTATTGTCCTCACAGTAGGCCAAATATACAACCAAATATGAGTAGGTTTCCCACTAGAATGCTGTTGATTGTTTTTATAAATTTGATGACAAAATAATCCAAATGAAAAAAGTAAGCAATTATACTAATATTCATATTTTTATGGAATATGTGAAATTCTTACTTAATATTTTTAATCACAGAATTTATTATAATTTTGAGTTAGAAAATGTTCTATTGATTAGATGAATAGATCTTTTCCCACTATTGATCTCTGTAGCTTTGAATAATAAAAAGCAAAGACATCTGTTTATATGGACCTGAAGCTTTGCATGACTCCCATTTAATTATATATTGCATATAGTGAATTTTTTATTTTATGTGTTCTTTTTTCCAGTAAAATTTCCAGCCAAATTCAATTTAAGCATAAGCGAGGAATCAGCTATCACAGCTTAATATGAACAACTATATAGAAAATAAGAGAAAATTGGAAGTATCGATGGCCCATCCATATTTGAAGCAGAACTCTGAAAAAAGTCTCATTTTCATAGTTCGTGAATGTGGTAATCAAATGTAACCAAAATGCAATGTGCCATAAAAGAGATTCAGGCAAATAAAATCATGGTCAAATGTAGTTCTAATTCATAAATATATAATAGGTTTAAAAGAGAAGTACTGATTTTTATAGGATGTTCTTATTTTCTGAGAATAATATTATTAATATTAATAAAAATCAATTGTGCTTATTCTATACAATGTCTTTCTTTTCTGATATAAAATAAAAGTCTTATATAGTATACCATTTTAAAATATTATTTATTTGAAATACTGTCATATCAATTACAAGATAAGCAAGTGTATAATTTACAAAAATGATTTTTATTTTTTATATAAATCTTCATTTTACTTGCTGGGTACAAGTTTTAATTATAGTTTCTGAGATAGTAATATTTAATACCCACTAATGCTTTTTGTTATCACAACATTTTCAATATGATTGCATTATAGGAAAGGAAATATCACCAGCCTTGTATGATAGGTTGTTAGTACTGCTAACTTTATCACTGAATTCACTCTTTTGTCTTTATTCTAAATTTAGTTAATTATCCCATCATATATAAGTTTAAAGAACTTTTATAATCAAAGGCAAAATCAATGTGATATTCAAATTTTTTATATATAGAAATTTTTGTCATTCCTACATCTCACATGATGTAATATACAAGTGAAAATTATTTGTAATAACATTTTTATTAAATAATATAATGCTTTAGTTAGCCTATAATAATATTTATTATAATAAATAATATGTTATTTAATAAAACAGAAAGAATATATATTATTAATTATATCATATTATTTATTAGAATTAGTATTAGAAATAATATATTATTAATTATAGTATTAATATATTAATTATATTATTAATTATATATTGTAGAATTACATAATTATATACTTATATAATTGTATAATTATATATAATTAATATATTTATGTAATAGAATTTATTAGAATTAGAAATAATATATTATTAATTAATATATTACATTAAGAATATATTATATTATTAATTATTATATTATAAATATTATGATATTTATTATAATAAATAGCATGATATAATTAATATCTTATTTCTGCTGTATCAGATTATATTGTTAATAACATTTTTATTAAATGCATCAGTCTCTGCATCAGTCACAGAGAAGATACCCAGAGATGCATATCCAGTATCATTACTACTCAATAAACTACATAATACCACTATATTTGTATACATGTAGTTTATAGGTGAATGGATACTTTGTTATGCTCAGAGAAAGGATAAGCTTGTCTAATTATTTTAGTAAATATTTGATCTTGGATATTAAAAAGACAATTTTGCTACACTATAGAGATAATTTAGTGGGTAAAATAAGGCAGAATGCTTTAGTTAGCCTAAATAAAGGCCAATAATAATACAATAATAATCGACATTGATAGGCACTTATTATTTGCCAGGCACTGATATGCATTTTGCATGAATTATTCAATTTAATTTAGTTGATTATGGTCACGTCTACCCAACAACAATAGTAACATAATCTATTGCATTTAAAAAGTGACTCATGTATTTTCAGATGCTTGAAAAATGTATGTAATTATAATATATGGCTTATTTAATTGATTGTACACATATAAATGGTTGTCTTTGTCTCCTTGGGTCTCCTAACATTTTTGATTGAAAAAATCCCCCAGGTGTAAAACACCCAGTTAATTGCAAAACCATTTGAAAATGCTTTTTCTCAAGACAGTATAGTAAATTCAAGCTACGACACAGCTCTCTTTTGCAATGATAGAGAAAATGCAAAAAGAAAGTGAGAACTAAAATCAAAGAATAAAGATGAATAACTTAATATATCCATGGCCCCAGTTAAAGAACAGAAAATTGGCATGAATATTGTCAAGAGTAGAGAAAAAACCATTTTCATTAACCATGGCAATAACTACATATGACTGTAACATGCTAGCTCAACACCATCATCTCAGCTTTGCTATGGTGTGTAAGTATTGGTGGAAACAAATAAAAAACAAAATGGGCAGCAAGGAAAACATTATAAGCATTTGTCATATTTTTCAAGTCTTCCAGGGTATTCCATATAAAGATACATAACTTTATATATAAATACTCATTAAGTTAAATATTTAAAAATAAATTCTGGGACTAACATTAGTGGATGATTCAAAGGGAAAAAGTATTAGAGAGAGCCAATATGGTAGGAGAGGACTCTGGAAAATTCCTTCAAATGTGAGACTCTGATTCTCTATTTTTTAACCCAGCATCAAGAATTATGTTCTCATTTCTTTCAATTGGACTGTAAATAAGCTTGGAAATAATGGCAGTAGGGAAGTATCAAAATGGATTTTTTGATATCTTAACTCACACAACGTTCGTGGTTTGCTAGAACCTCTCCTGGCTCTCATACTGAAGATCTCTAAAGGGCAGGTGATATTATCGGAAAGCAAAGAAAAGTCACATTGTGGATGCTGTATTAGGGTGGACCATTTCAGTGATGAAAGAGCAGCCAAAACTAACTTCTTGGAGCCTTTCTCTTTGAAATGACACAGAAATCCTGTCTGGCCACATACGTCTAAGGAGGAGCTTGGAGTAGACCCCTTTCTGGTAATAGAAGATCTAACTGTTCCAGGAATAAATCACAGCCATACCGAACTTATCTCTGACTTTTCACTGCCTGAGGTCAAATGAAAGGAAATAGTCCATTCATTTAAGAGGATTGTGTACAGGAAGTATTTACTCGACATGTGTCTGTACTGAAAATTCAAGCATCATGAGATCACTAAAGCTTGGTGCTTTTTAAATTTAGGTTAGGGGTTCTAACTTGTATATTATCTCTTGAAACATTGACACATGAAGACGTGATTCTCTAACGCTTTGTAACAGGCCATATGGGGCATGTAAAACCAAGGATTTGTTACTCTTCCATCGCCCCTAAGCAAGATTAAATTTTGAATTATAATTATTTTTACATATAGTATTAATAATATAACTCTAAACTCTACAAAATTAATAAATAGCCAACAGAGAGCCTTTCCTACCAGCTTCAATAGTGAACAAAAAGATAGCCTCTTGAGCACTGGGATACATTTTGGTTGCTGTTTAAATAATAAATATAAAAGTAGCTTGATTATAGGCTCTGTAAACTTGAAGTGTATATTTTCTGGCTAGTTCAATAAAATTTTGTTTTTTTATTGTTATTGACTTGGCCCAGTATTGACGTTTCTTTTGTCCTCTATATGACTGTGGCTAAGTCATTTCAGTTGGACAAATTTGTTTTCAAGTGACGGAAATACCTGAGACTTCCTGGTTGGCTAACAATTGATGACTGGAAAAGAATACAGTTGAAATTTGCTCATATTCTCTCTCTCTCCATTTTGCTTCGTTCATTTTCTTCTGCTATAGGTGACTATTCCATGCAAGAGGGTAAATTTTAAAAAATTACCATAACTTCAAATCCTCTCATCCCTATAATTTCACTAGCTCCAGTAAAAAAGTCACAGGGAAGAGTGTGATTGTCCTAGCTTTGTGTACCCCAAACTAATCTTTATAGTAGAGAATTGGGAGATCAGATTGGTCCATCTGGGGCATAAGTCCATTCCCATCAAGGGGCTAGGATACCATCTTCGACAGCAGCACACCTACCTCTACTAGGACCAAAGCATTAAGGATGCGGTGGTCCTCAAAGGAAAGGCTGCTGGACAAGCCACTCACGTCCACTGTGGCCAGATACTGAAAGACTTTAAAAATATAGACAACTCTGAGGTGTTGTAGAGAGGGGAACTGCAAGAAGTAGCCACCCCTCTAGGTCTAGATAAAGCCTCCTCTAAAGTAAAGAAGTTGGGACTATTAGAAGCTACAAGAGCAACTATTAAAAAATTATTCAACATTATTAGTCATTAGGGACATGCAAATTAAAACCACAACCTAACATTCTCTCACACTTGTTAGGCTTTTATCAAGAAGACAAAAGACAACAAATGTCGGTGAGGATAAGGAGAAAAGGCACTGTTCTTGGGAAGGTAAATTAGCACAGCCATTACGAAACAATACTGTAGAACTACTATGTTTTCTTGTAATCCCACTACAGATCATACATATTGAAACACCATGCAACCTTTATGTCAAAGAGATATCTGCCTTCCTATGTTCAGAGAGCATTATTCACAATATCCAAACTGTAGAAACAACCTAAAAGTCTGTCAGTGGAAGAATGAATAAAGAAAATGTGATGTATTATCAAGAAGGATATCCAGAAAGTATCCAGCCATGTAATATGAAAAACAGAATAGAATACTATTTGGCCTTAAAAATGAAGGGGAATTCTCTCATTTATGACACATGTATGAACCCGGAGGACTTTATTTTATATGAACTAAGCTAAGTATAGAAAGACAAAAGCTGCCTGATCTCATTTATCTATGGGGTCTACGAAAGTTGAACTCACAAAAACAGAATAAAATGATGGTTACCAGAGACCTGGGTATTGGGATGATTGTAGAGATGTTGGTCAAAGGGCAAAAAAATGCAGTTAAAAAGGAGGAATAAGTTCAGCTGATCTATTACATAGCATGATGACTGCAGTGAAAACAATATATTACATATTTGAAAATTGCTGAGAAAGTAGATTTTCAATACTCTAACCACACATAATAAGTATGCGAAGTAATGGATATATTAAAAACCTTTATTAAACCATTTCAAATGTATGCATATATCAAAACATTTACAGTTATATTCATAAATATATAAAAATTTCACTTGTCAATTAAAACCAATAAAAATAAGTTACTTAAGAAAAGTAAGAACAGAATTTTAAAGAAAAAATTTTTAAAGCTGGAAGACTGAAGCAGAGCTAGGCCCCAGATCACTGAAGAGGACGTGTTAACCCACCGATGCTGGTGTCAGTCAGGGCCTATAAGGAGGCTTATTGTCCAAATGTGGGAGAATGAACTAAAAACAGACTTCAGATGCCACTCCTGGGATGAACAACATTTACTGAGGAAAAGAATGTATGACAGGAGTCAATTCATTTTTCCTCTTCAGCTGGCCAGTCTCCTTCAGTGCTCCTGCTGGCAGAGCCTACCAAGGTTCCCTCCGGCAAAGCAGAAATACAGTTTATAGCTCAACAGAGAATAGAAAGGTGGGGCTTGAAGCTGAGAGGCAGCAGCCTGATCATCAGCTCATTAATGTTGGAACAGCAATTCCGCATCAGCTGGAGGCTGTTTTATACAGTGGCAGTGGTTTTTATGTGCATCTATAGATACAACAATAATTAGAACATACACATCTAAGTGCGATTTCACCCCACAGCTCTCTTCCACTTACTCCTACTTTACCCACTAGTTTATTTAAATATTGTAGTCTGACACCTAGTCTTTTCTGTGAAGGTTGGAGATTTCTGGAATTATATTCCACTTAAATCTTGCAGCATGCATATTATGCTTTTAGGAAGGGAGCTGGCTGAAGCTCTTCTTTGAATTATAAATTTGGAACTGTTAGAAGTTTCTTCTGAGACAACATGTCCAACTGGGTTCATCATTTTCTTTAATATTATTTTTTCCCTCTGTCTTTATGGTTGGAGCTTAAAATGTAGCTATATTAGCATAATTTTTGCCTGTACTCTGGCCTGGCCAAAAACATGTAGAATCTGTTGTGAATTAGAAAGATCATCTCCTCTGTGGCTCTCTTTCCTGGGATTCCTCACCATAATCTCTCATGTATTAAGAATTTAATACAAATACCAGTCAGCTGAAGTTGTCTGAGAGCATTGTTTAAATATAGGTTATTTGCACAGAAACAATTTTTACAGAAGTGATTTTTTTTTTTTCTATATTCATACTAAACATTTTGTTTAAAAACTATGAATTTTTTTGTAGGTTTTTTTTTTTTTTTTTTTTTTTTTTTGGGGCCAGGGCTGTGTTTGAAACCACCACCTCCGGCATATGGGGCCAGCACCCTACTCCTTTAAGCCACAGGCACTGCCCCCAAATATAAATTTTTTTTAATTGAAAATCATTGTTTTAGTTTAATTCTATTTGTTTTATTTCTTTCTTTTGTAAATTTTAAATATGTATAATACTTTTAGAGTGTTCCTAACATAGAGCGTTCCTAACATTGGCTCAGAAATCCTACACTAAAGTTTTTGGGTGATATAATAGTCCACCTTAAAATTAAGGATAGCTACAAGTAACATATAAATTAGGATTTTTTTATGATAAAGATATTATGAATTCTATCAGGAGCACTGTATCAACCCTGGTAAGACTGCATAAGTGATTTGTTTTTGAAAATTTGCTAAATAGCAGTGGAAAAGTTTAATGTGGAATCTAACCACAGCTAATTATATGTATTAGCTATGTTGAGTAGTTTGCTAGCCCAGATAACCTTTAAACTTTGGCTGTAATGGTAATTTACTTAATGGAGAGGCTTAATAGAAATATTGTAACAAATGTACTTTCTTAGATTTACTGAGATTGGATTGGGAAGTTAGAAGACAGGAGTGTGCCGTGCACACACACTGACAGAAAACCATGTTATTTTAATGATTCATAATTTCTAATTAGCCATGATTATTCTGAGTGGTTGTGGATATACATTTTAATTGTATCACATACTGTAATTTCCAATTTCCGCAGAGACGCTGATGAAGTGAAAGTCATATTGCAAAGTCATCATTTAAATATTTGAGAAATGGGAGGCTTTAAGAAGGATAAATATCCACAGCTTAATTATAATTTTTATTGATCTCAGAAGTCAATTTTGCCCTAGTAATATGGATGGCTGCCTTTGTTCTCTTTCCTAGCTCAACATCTTCCTGGGGTTTGGGAAATGTGATGCCTTGCTCTCTCTGGATAGACAGCATGCAATACTTCCATTATGTATTCAGCTTTTTAAGGACAAAAAGTAGTTAGAGGAGCTGAGATAGGGTGAGTGGAGCAAATAAGACAAATGCCATTCTTGTATGATAGTTTAAATTTGGCTGGAAGGGGGGCTGCAGGGTGAAATACCTCACCTAGACACTTAGCCTGTACATGATTGTTTAATACAGGTAACTGAAGCCCAATCAGCCAGATTCAGCATGTCTTTAGGATTTAAATTTGAAAGCAAAAGAATTGGCAGCTGTGCAAGGAAGAGACAATTGTCTGAGCAAGATGCCTCATGGTACCTTCTGATGTGAGAAGAGAAAGTAAAGCAGATTATCAGATTCTTACCTTCATGGAAGTTAGAACTACATGAAGAAATTTGGTGGCCTTTTCTAAATCTCAGGACATTTGTTGAATCTTATTTGTCTTGTAATACATGGCAATCATGAGCTGAAATAGGTCTATTCATAGATAGTCTACTTGGAAGGGGTGCACAGCTTTGTTCATTCAAGTCCCAGAAACTCAGTACAATAATTAAAAAGAATCCATCCCATCCAAGATCCATTTGTAACAACACAAAGAGCAGTTTCTTGGTCTTTCTTGATAATGATTAGGGGGCTGGCTATGAACAAATATTCTTGCATTTGGATTGAGACATGGATATAATTTATGATAGCCTTAACCAAAGCAAAAATTGCTTATTTAAAGCATAAATGATATTCAGTGGGGTTTGGGGTGGAATTTCAATTCCTCCTCACCAAAGAAATGATGATTATACTGAGCAAGATATGACCAAGAGAATAATAATTTCATCCTTACATTCTTCAGATTTCAATTTCTCTTCTTGTGTCCTGTTTGACTTGATTTACATCTTTCATGTCTGTCTTGAGCAATAGCAATATAGTTTTATTGATTTCATAAATTGATCCCAATTAGTAATTTCAAAAAATAAGATTACTTGAAATTTACTTACATGACTGTGATATAGTCCATGAAGATTGTTATGTATTTTGTAAAATACACTGAGATTTATTTATTCAGTTAACATATGCAACAATTCATAAATCATGTACTGTTATACTTGCTTCAAATTACCAAAACGTTCTCATGTCATTGCAATTAAAAGAAATATAAGTGAGAATATAGTTAGTTAAGTGCTTGGAACATACTTAGAATTTTATTTATTATTATTATTAAAAAGTATGTATCCTCTAAGAATATATTTTATATAAGAAATGTAAACAGGGTATGGCACTGTTTACATGATATTAATGTTATGTGTGACCTTAATCACACATAATATTAATGTTATGTGTAATCTTTACCTTCTTGAAACTTATGAATTACCAGCAAAGCCACACAATTAAACAACAAAACTAATAAAAGTTAATAAATACCATAATAGACCATGGTTATCTGTGAAAATACGTAACAGGAGCAAGTTGTTTAAACTAATGGCTACTTTCTTTTGTATGGCTAAAACTCTTTTATGCGCATAGTTTAAGTTCTCAGAAAATATTTTTAAAATAAAGGAATGGCTGAATCCAAGCTCTTCCATCCCATTTGCCATTTTTTTTCAATGTTCTCTACATTTAGCATTTGGAAATATATTTTACTTTCCAATCTTTCCAAAGGAAAAGGGGTCTTTCATTTTGAGTCCAAGGTTAAAACCCATAACCCTTCGGGTAACATCATACGATTCTTGAAAGCTGTTTTTAAAACATAATTATCTTATGTAGGTACAGCAACTTAAGAGATACAACTTTTTTTGCCATTTCACACCCATTGCTAAATAAATAAATTTCTTCTTATGTATCATATCACTATTACTTCATATAGTTCATGCGGTAGAGATAAAAGAGATAGATTAGTTTTAAGTTCCTGAGAAAAAGCAAGAATATCTATATTGATGGTTTATCACTAGAGACATGGATGATAAATGACCTACTTTCAAAAGAACTCAAAAGTTTTCAAAAAAGAATGGGTTTCCAAGTTGTTATCACAACTCAGAGAACATTCCCCAACTGCTCTGGAGCATTTAACTGTCAGGTCAAGGCCCTCACGGATTCCATTAATGGAGTTAGAGGGAGTGGGGGACTTGTTTGTAAATATTTCAAACAACTTTTGCCCTCTATGTCTGTCCGTGCATCTTTCTGGAGAGAGGATCTATACTTTTTAATCTGTTTTTCAAATAAAGCCAAGACTTTAAATTGGGAAGAAGCCCTGGCCTCCAGGATCAGGCAAGTCAATTATATCTCTAAGAAAGCACCAAACAGCCTGAGAAGTAGCATCAAATAGCCTTTTCTATGAGGAACTAGATGGCTATCGGTGGCCCCTGCTCTAATTTTTATTCATAAAAACCCAATGAGATTAATGATGATGAGTCACTTTTCAGTATGAGGAAAGCACCATGAAGCCCCTATTACAAGAGCTTCCTTAAAAATGATCTGGCTGATTTGTGACATGAAATGTCTTCCAGCATACAATTTTCTCAAAAGAAAGTTAATCAGAAAAGAGGAGAAAGGAGAATATTTATGACATTATATGCAGTCTGTGTTGTATACCTTTCATGCTGAATACATATGGGCAAATTATATTATACCTTTTATATCATGTTATGTCATATGACCTGATATCCTAAGCATACCTTGCTCTTATAGAAAGAAGGGAATTCAGTCCTAGTGGAGTATTATCTTTATTTATAGGTGAGGGTGTACCATTATCTTAATGTAGCACTGAATAATCTCATAACAGACACGCTTTTGTATTTATCAAGCTCAAATTTGAAGCCAGTTTTCCTGGGTTTAAATTCTGGCCCTGTCACTTAGTATTTTTCTGTTATTCTGAGCAACTTCCTTATTTCTCTCTGATCATTTGTAAAACAGAAATGGTGTTATAGTAAAGTTAAATTGTGCATGGCATTTTTTAAGAATTACTTGGTACTATTTCTTAAGTAGTTAAAACAATGTCTAGCAAAGAGTAAGCACTACTATTATTTTAAAACTAAAATTGACTTCTAAAAGTTTATGTTAATAGAAATTCTTATCTACATTGCTGAGATTTTTATTTTCTGTTCATTTAATTGTGTGTCATCAATCCTTTGCAATATGTCTTTGAATCTCTCTCAGGCCTGCTGCAGTAAAGTTTTGGATGAGATAAGAAGAAAAAGTGGCACCAAGTGCTAAAAGCCAGATGTGGTCCTGGCTCTAGGGGCCGGCTTGTATGTTTGTATATATGTGTGCAACTCATTGGGTTTAGAGGAGAGTTTGCAGCAAGGAGTCAGCAAGTGCTAGAAGAAAGGACACTATCAGCAGATGATGATGGGAATATGGACTTTGGGGAACTTATCAATGTGAATGATTTTCCTAAAATTTGATATAATACAAACAATTTTAGGTATTTCAAACATGCACTGTTTTAAGGCTATGTTGGGTCGGGTGCTATACAAGGGGTAACGCTATTATCTGAATCCAACTCAAGAGTCCGTCCAGAATGTGTTCTTTACCTTCAGAATAAGCATTTTACTTGCAAACCTTGAGATATATAGGTAAATAATTCCATGCTATTTATTAAGTCATATACACATAGATCATGAATACATTTAAGCATATGTGGGGTATAATGTGTTGATTTTTTTTATACAATCTGACATGCTTACATCAAACCTATCAACATGACTTTTGCCTCATTTACTTGGTTATTGAATAATACATTTATATTCTACACTTGATAGATTTGACTTGTACCCTTGCAATATGCTCCATAGGTGTGGTCCTGCTGTTTACCCTCCCTCTATCAAACCTCTTCCCTCCCCTCCCTTCCCCCTCCATTTCTCTCCTTCATCCTGGGCTATAGTTGTTTTCTATCTTTCATAAGAAAGTGTGAGTAAATGTAAGTTGGTTTCATAGAAGTACTGAGTACATTGGAACTTTTTCCTCCATTCTTGAGATACTTTACTCAGGAAAATGTGTTCCAGGTCCCTCCATGTAAACATAAAAGAGGTAAAGTCTCGATCTTTTTTTAAGACTGCATAGTATTCCATGGTATACATATACCACAATTTACTAATCCATTCACAGGTCTATGGGCACTTGGACTTCTTCCATGACTTGGCTATTACAGATTGAGCTGCAATGAATAATCTGGTGCAAGTATCTTTTTTGTAAAGTGATTTTTGGTCTTTTAGATATACTCCTAGTAGAGGAATTGCAGGATCCAATGGCAGGTCAATTTGTAGATTCCTGAGTGTTCTCCAAACTTCTTTCCAAAAGGAATGTATTAGCTGGCATTCCCACCAGCAGTGTAGAAGTGTTCTCTTTACCCCACATCCACACCAACATCTGTAGTTTTGGGTAATCTTAAATGTCTTTATTAAAAAAAAAAAAAATCATTTCTAAATCTCTTAATGTAACATGAGCCAAAAGACACCAGGACATTCTTTAGCAATACATTTTAATTAATCTCTTTAAATGTTGTCAAAAGTTTTTCTTGGTATTATCATGTAGTGCTGGTCTTAATACAGAGCTATTGCAACTATAATTCACAGCTGGAGATTTCCAGTTACTAAAGATTTTCGATTAATTTGTTCCCAGTGGTTAGGAGAGTAATATCATAAGTTCCACTGGAACTCATTCTTAATCAGGTTTACTACTGAAGTAAATTTTCAAGATAAATCAAGTCCCTGAATGCTACTATTGATGAAATAGATTCTGTGGACTGCATTTTAAAAAAGTAACTAGGAGATTTATTTTGTCTCTGTCTATGGGGTAAAGAGATATATGATGTGATGTTTCTTATATTTGGCTCACCCTAAGAATTATGTGGGAATTGAGCTATAGGGGACTCTAAAATTTTTAGTTTTAAATGTATGTTCCAAGTGTTTTTCAAATCAAGGAAAATAACAATATAAAGTGAAATAAAAAGTGGGTGAAACTTCCTAGGTTGTCTTGGGAGAGTGGACAGTTTTGGGGGACTTAGAGAAATATTCTGTTCTGCATTTTACAACCATTGCTTTTATAAATAAGAAAAAAAAAATGGAGGCAGGGAGCACAAATAAAATTAACAGACTAAGGGATGCAAGCTTTACAAATAACTTCTTTTCAACAAAGCTAGCACATTTTTACATAATGAAAACAAAAACATAATTGGAAAAAATTATAGCTTCAATTCAAATCTCAACACAATAATCATGTAGCTTTACTTAAAAATCTAAAAACTTCAACAGAATTGTGTGAAATTGAGAACATAAGAGAAAAACTGTGATTTGTTTAAATAGTAGAAACTCAGAGGAAGAACAGAGACCAGCAGAGCTTCCACACTGGATAGGCTTCCTCTGTGATAGTCACGCAGTTAAATCAGAAAAATCAATTCGTAGGATTAGAAAAGGGCAAAGGCTGAGACAAAGAAAATTTTTTTCTTTTTTAACTTAAGAGTAATAATGTAGACTATAAAAATATTTTAACTTCAAAAGAAGTAAAAGCTCTTTACCTGTAACAAAAATTAGTGAACCCATATGTCAAATTTCATCCAATATGATTGCTCTAGAATCAGCATCCAAACTGACATTTCTGCCTTCTCAGATCAGTACACTTTTCTAAAGTTCTTTGATAGAGATTATTAATCTAGTTCATTTATCCAGGTCTTAAACTGTTCTTGTACTGTAATTTTATTTCTTCAGCTATTTATTATATTAGGGTTTTCTAGAGAAACAGAATCCAGAAGGACTATGCATGTACGTGTACACACACCACCACCAGGTCTGAGTGACATTGTAAACAATGCCATTACAATGAACTGCCTGTCTTCATCTATTTGTGCTGCTATAACAAAATTCCACAGGTTGGGTCATTTATTAAAAACACCAATTTAATTTCTCCCTGTTGTGGAGAGACTGAGACGTCCAAAAACACAGCACAGGCAGGCACATGGTGGCGGCCTTGTTTCTGTGTTTTCACATGTTAGAATGCAGAAAGACAAAAAGAGATAAACACTGTGTTCACACGACAGAAGAGAAATAGAGAGTGAACTTGCTCCTGCAGGCCGTGTTTTTAGCCCTAATCCATTCATGGGAGAAACCCTCATGGCCTGTTACTTCTTAAAGGCTGCTCCCCAATATTGTTGCATTGGGGATTAAGTTTCTATACGATTTTTGGGAGAAAAAATTCAAATCATGAAACTACCTCTTGCCTATGGGTTGAATTTAGTTTTACATCTCTGTTGTTTTTGTATTAAACCAACAGAGGAAAATAAAGTTTTAATTCTACTTTAACTTATTGATATGTAGTGCAAGAATGAGAAAACAATCCCTTTTTTATAGTTACCTTACTTTAAGTTAAATAATTCTAATCTACATTATTTAAAATAAGCACTATGGAAAGTAGTAATAGAAATAACATTATAATTCCTATGAAACTAAATCTATGTAATCTATTTTGTTGAGTGACAGAAATTTTAAAAGACAAAATAATCTATAGATTAATCTCTGAATTTTTTTAAAGTATCAGAGTCTTTAAAAATCACTAATATAATGTAATTTATATTAGAATACTTTATATTCTGACCAAAATTATTACCCATCAGCAAGTAATAGGAAGAAAAAGAAACATCATATGACGTGTGAAATACATCAAACACCTAAACAAAGCTTTATGGATACATTGAGAATTGACTACATGCTTATAGTGATTTAAAATAAAATACTAGTCCAAATATTGTCAAAAAGGAATAGAAAGAAAATTAAAAGAATCAGTATGCTCAGATTGCCCATGAAAATAAAAATAGAATTTTCATTATTAATGAAACTTGGATATCCAAGTCTCCATCCACTATTTCATAAATGTTTTTAGATATCAATTTGATGCTGTGTCAACTCAAACTGTAACTAATTCTAACTGCATTCAAATTTCCTGAAATGATATAAGATCATATCTTCAATTATAACACAATTTCTAAAGCTGTTGGTATTTTTTGTGAGTCTAAATTTTCCCAAAGATGCCATGGTAAATTTGGGACAAATGAGTTCATCTGTCTTTGTGTAATGTTCTTTGCCTAGTCTAGATAGAGGGCATCAGATTTTGCATTCATGATTTTAGGTGGAAACTTTTGTTTTATGGAATTATCTAGATTAATCCTCTCTCTCTCTCTCTCTTTTTTTTTTTTTTCATTCCTGTTCCTCAGAACACTGAATTTTTTCTTTGGCCTTTCCAGGCCATTATATGCAGCTAAAGGATTTATTCTCCTTCCTGATCTTCTGTTCTTTCTCCAACTCAGGATCTAACCTGCCTCCAAAAATGATTTCCTCCCTTCTGTTCACAGATTCCTGTCATTACTTGATAAACAACTGTCTATAGTGATATATTTTTTCTTTTAAAACAGCATAAGTAAAAAGAGTTGTGGAGAAGAGATATATGGAGAATAGGAATATCCACGCTCGTCTGTACTTGACTTTGTTAATGAGTTGATTCTACATTTTGGATACTTTGTCAACAGGGAGACTATGATTCATTTCCTCAGCCCTGTTCCAAAGCACTTCTGGTTTCCCAAGAAGTGCATCCCTGCCAAACTAATTTACAAAAAACAAGTTCCAACCTACTTTCTTAATATGATTGTTACTATAATACCAAATTAGAGTTTTATCCATCCATAACCCAATAAGGACATTTTTAAATGAATACAAACTGCTTTTGCACAAATTAGTGAACTTACACAATTTTTTTAAGATTGAAAGTCATTACTTAGGCTCTGTCAATAGGTCCTATTTTATGCAATTGAATACACACACACCCTTCTATCACTAGCCTCTTACTCTATTGCTAAATGGACTTTTGAGTGTACATGAGACTAGGTAGAAGGAGCTATGGGTTTAGTCCGGATTTGCAGAAGTGAAAATGCAACTTCTTTCCGCTCCAAATTCTCCTTTATCAGATGGCTTTGTAGTGATGATCATTGGTCACAGACAGTTTTTGGTTTAGGCTAGAGAAACTGAATTGAGGACAGATTTAATTTAGGTTATGTGGGATATATATATATATATATATGTATATGCATTTTTCACTCCATATATGTATGACTTGCAGCCATTTTTGCGAATAGTTAGGTAGATAGATAGACTATCTACTGCCTAATAGATAGAAAGCCTAATGACTTTCAGAAATACTGATACGGACCAAAAAATACTTGATATGTCTAAGATGATGACACAAAAGTACAAATCTGATATGTCATCCAGTTAACTAAAAAACTTTGCTATTTTTCTGATTTGTATCATTTTCCCAGTATTTAATATTTTCAATTTTTATAACCTAATGAAGGGAGTCATATCTCATCATCTTTGCCATATTCTTTTGGTTAGGAACAAGTCATAAATTCTGCCAAATTAAAACATAGTTACACGAAAGTGTGAAAAACAGCAGGCAGGAAATCACAGGGGGATTTACTTTGGGAGTCTGTCTCCTACACAGATTTTGAATAGATCCAATTCCTATTTTTTTTCACAGCTTGATTAATTAGGATACATTTGGTTAAAACTCAAATTGAATAGGCTTCAGCAAAAAGTGTGTGTCCTATGCGAAGAAATACAAAGAATCATTGAAAAAGGTCACTGGGAGACATAAATAATGCTAGACCATAGAGATCATAGGAATCTGGAAATCAGATGTCTCTAAGAACATGTTTTAGTTTTGCTTCCCTCTGCAGGATAACTTGGGTTCGATGGGTTGCCCATGGAAGGATTAACTGTGGCCAAGGGATTGGGTGCTCTCATTGACACCCAATAGTGTCCTTTATGTATTAATCAACTCTGGTTAAGTGTACTCATTTAATAATTTATTAATGCCTAAGAATATGGAAGAGGCAATTCTCAAAAAGTGATTGTTAACTCCCAACAATATTCATTTATAAGTCCTGGGGGACGCTAGTTCCAGGACCCCTGAGAATACTGAAATCCTTGGATACTCAAGTCCCTTACATAAAATGACAGTGTTTACACATAAGCTACACACATTCTCCTGTATTCTTTAAACTGAATGTATTTAAAGAATATATTATTGTATATTATATATGTAAAATATTATATATATTATTTATAATACCTAATACCTATGTATTATTTCATCCATATGGATTTGACATAGTACTCACAAAGCAAAAATGAAGTTTTCCATTCTGGAACTTGATAGAAATTTTTTTTTCATGAATATTTCAATGTGAAATTGAATCCACAGATAAACCCCCCACAGATTATAGAAAATGAATCTTCAGTTGTATATTATGATAAATCTCTAAGAAGTATTCACTTTTTTTTTGTCCCTGGAATAATCACAGGGTTCATGTATTTGTAGGGATGCCATAATACACTGCAATTTATCTGCTACTACTTGTATATCTATCAAAGCAAACATACTATCAAAGCAAAAACTTCTTAGTCCTGCATATCCTTTACAATTAATAATTCCAGAGTCTGTATGTGATAGTTGTTAAGCAGATTATTGCCAATAAAGCAGTCTTTTATTGAAAAACTAAATCTATTGTGAAAAAAATGGACTTTAATATTTAATACCCCTAAATCTAATCCCTTTTCCTCCCTCCCTCCCTTCCTTCTTTCCTTCATTCCTTCTTTCCTTCCATCCTTCTGTCTTCCTCCCTTCCTCATTTGCTTCCTTCCTTTCTTTTTTTTTTTTTTTTCCTTCTGATGGACTCTCACTCTGTCACACAGGCTAGAGTGATATGGCATCATACCTTTTTTTTTTTTTTTGCCATATTCTTTTGGTTAGGAACAAGTCATAAATTCAAAAAAGGCACTCAACCCTTTAAAAAAAAAAAACAAAAACCTCTGGGAAAATTTTTAATAGCAAAGTCCTGAGGTCTCAAAAAAAAAAAAAAAAGAAAAAGAAAGAAAGAAAGAAAAATCTCAAGGGGGTTAAAAAGAGATCACAGGATATAGGAGATCACGTGGGCTGCTTTAATAATATTATAAGTGGTTGGATGTTGCTTGTCACCTGGCAGGGCTGTAGGCATGGGCTATGGCAGGTTGCTTTGGTAATTGACTAAAGAGTGAGTTGAGATGGCTCAGCACTTTGTCACTCCCTGATACACTGTCCAAGTACTGCTTTAGCATCCCCCGCAGCTTCTGGTTGATTTCCAACATCTGGACTCATCTGTGTTGGAGGCTCAATTGCTCCACTTGCACTTTGTTGTATTTTTTCCAGAAATTCTCCATCCCTTTATAGTCCACCATCACCTTTGCAAGCTCCTCAGTAAGCTCTCCTAAGTCATTCTCAACATCCTCTGTTCCTTAGGAGTCAATACTGATGAATAAAAAGGCAGCACGTGATCCGTTTGCCTCCTCTTCCCAAGCATTTGGGACTACAGGTGCCCAACACAAGGCCCAACTAATTTTTACAAGGCCCAACTAATTTTTCTATTTGATTGGTAGAGACAGACTTTCACTCCTGCCTTGGCCTCCCAGAGTGCTGGGATTGTAGGCATGAGCCACCATGCCTAGCCTTAATTGTTTCTTAATAGAGCTTGTAAGGCAGTTTGCGAGAATGTGCGGTTTGCACTTGGTTGTTTCACAGTGGTTTTGTGTTTATTGCTTTCTCAAGCCAAGGCAAACACTGATGAGGGTCTTTCCACAGCGTCCTGCTTGTTTGCACAGGCTGCCCGAGGTTAATGATAGTACAGTAGTGTCAGCCACTTCAAATCCTTTGGCAGAGTTACCAAAATAAAGAGGAGTAAAAGAGACGTTTTTATTCATTCAGTAGTACCCTTTTCCCATGTTTTTTCCTTTTTTAATTACCAGAGAGGAGAGTAATCCTAATTTAGAACAGAAGACATTTAAAGAAAAGACGTCTTTCTTATGCTGCCTTGTCATTTAATTTCTGGACAATGTAGCTGGACAGGACTCTATGCATTTGGAGACAGGAAGATGGCCAAATTTGAAGAAATAATCTAATTTCCCACATGCTCTCCAGTGAAGAGAGTGAAGAATCAAACTCACTAGATTTTGTTGCTGGCAATATTAAGGTTTTGCTAAAATGGAAAAATATTGATTGACTTTTACCTTGATATTCACCTCAGCAAAAAATCAACGTTTATCATAATCTTCTTGGTAAACCATCTGCATCTCTAGCTAATAGCATATTTTTCTGATATCAATATTATTTTGAATTCTGAATAAAAACAAATCAAGTACTAATAAATTATAATTAATGCCTACATGAATATCAGAATTAACTCAGCTAGGTTTTATTTCAAACAGTGCAATGTGAAATTATTAAAAATTCAAGGAAATAAGCTCTTTTATATGTCCATGATTTCAACTCTGTCCTTTTGCCCTTCCTCCTCTCATTACTATTTCTTGCCTTTGCCTGAATATATTTGCAATGTGGCATCAAGTTCTGGATCTATAAAATAGAGGTCATGCTTTTCCCCAAAGGGAACTATGAAACTTTGAGTAACCGCAAAACTCACTTCCAGCTTTTTCAACCCTACAATTGTGTCAATTTGCTAATTTTAACTGTTTTTTGTCATTTGCACAGGGAATTCAGGAAGATCCTATATGAGAATACAAAAGCACTCTTTAAAAACTGGCACAATGTTATATCAGGTGAGGTAATTTAAGGGATGATCCTTCTTAGGAGCTTCTGGAGAGCTATGACTGATTTCTGGCAGTCCACCAGCTTGACCCCCAAACTCCCTGCAGCTTCTGACCTGGGTGTTTAACAAAAGGAAGAGAAAGAGAAATAACATTTCTAGGCAATGCTTTTGTGTTATGCTGTTTGGGTGTGTTGAGAGGTAGGAGTCAGGAGGAGTGACAGGTGGATGTCAGGTGTGACAAGGTGGCCATTTCTAGTGTAAGGTCAGGCAGAAACGCATCAAGCAGCATCACACAATTGTTCACTTCTGGGAGGGAAGAGAAGCAGGTGGGCCATATGACATGAATCAAATCATAGGGTGGCTTATTTTGAGGAGAAACATCATAAATCCAAAGAGGTAAACAAGCTAAGCAGTAGACAGAGAGAGGGCCTAAAAGTGGAGGTTATCTCCTTATCACTAAGGAGAGGGGACCTTTTATGGCAAGCACAGGGAACAAGTGTGATACATGTTGAGCTTTCACATCCTCCAATATTAGCAGGTGTAGCTTCTTTCTGATATCAATTTAAAACTAAAACGGCAATTTAGTACTCTTCATTAATTTAACATTGCTATTATAATAAACAGTTACTAATAATCATTTGTCTAATCCTGAGCTATCTTCCTTAGCATTTTCCTGCCTTAGAACGTAATTCTACCTACGCTCCACAAAAGGTAACAACAAAGACACATATTGATTTAAACACAAATGGATTTGCCTCTTTTTCAACTCTATTTTTTTCTCTCTCTTATCAACTAGCAATACTTGATCTATCCATTTTCTCATAGCCACAGTTCCCTATATCTGCATGTAAAATACACTATATTTATCCTTTAGTTCTCAAAACATGTTTCACTGCAATAGGCAAGTAATACTTCTAGAATGTTTTCCAACTTCCTCACTAGGTTGTCAATTTGCCTAGTCATTTCAGATCCACTCTCAGAAGTTTTGTCCCGACTTTTATTAAAGATAAACTTCTTAATTTTTGTGAATAACCTTATGTGAAGCACCAATTAGTCATATTCCTCCATTCATGGCAACTATCAGAAGTCTGTATGGAATGCCCCTTTATGTTATTTACTTAATGTATCACTTTCATCTCCATTTTCCTGCTCTCAAAATTCTCCTCTTGGCCTATAGTAAACTAACTTAAGCATGTTTGATATGTAACCTTAAATTTGTATGTATTTTGTCTTACTGCCTGGCATATATATATATATATATATATATATATATATAGTGTATATATATATGTATGTTTAATTTTTATAAATGTTATGCTAAAAATATTATATTATTTACTCTTCCACTCAGGATTTATTTTTAATATCTATTGATTTTTTTGTGTAATTTTAGTGACTTGTTATTAATTGCTGCCTAATATTTCAAGGAAACACCCAATATTTTACTTCTGTCGAAGTTATCCTTGAAATGGAAACTATATTAACTAGATACTTGCTACCATAAAATTGTATTATGTTTTTTGTTTGTTTTGAATTAATTTACAGATATTTTTGTTTCTCTGAGTATCTTTGTTAAATTGGGCTTCCTTAACAAATTATCATAGTCTGAGTGGTTAATAAACTACAGAAATGCATTTCTCATAGTTCCGTGAAATAGAAGATCACAGCGTCAGCATGGTTGGGCTCTGGTGAGGGCTCCTTCCCAGGACTCCCAACTTGTTATCATTGTCTTATTTGGCAGAAAATAGAGAGATGCAAGCTTCCTTGGGACTCTTGTAAGGACACAATTCTCATATGAAGGCTCTACTCTCTTGACCTCATATAATTCTAATTATTTCCCAAATACACTACCCTTCCAAATTCTGTCGCAAAATAGAACTTTAACATATGAATTTTGGGGGTGCACGAACATTCAATCCACATCACACATTATGTGAATACATGGGAAGAAGCTTCTAATCGCTGAACATCTGTTGAAAAAAATATGTCTTTATCTAATTAATGAGTGTGGGGCAAGGTTGCCTATGTCACTTCTGTCCAGGACCATTAATTGCTGAAGTGAAACACTCACGAGCTCATCTTTCCATGCATCACAGTGACTGACAGCATTTGAGATGGGTTGCTACTACATCAGTCTGAGTGGATTCAACAAACCGAATTGGCCTGTCAACTTGGGATACACTGGCACCCAGACCAATCCTATGTTGTTACAAATTTAGGGGGATTGGAAGTTATTACAGCTGCACCTAATCTCTACTGAGTGATGCAGTCATCACAGATGCCTCTTCCTTGTTCTGTGGGAGAATGTTTTTAATAAAACTGGGTCATAGGGCACAAGCAGTTTTAATCTGTGTAACTGTTGCTAGAGTGCTCTTGAGTAAGATTAAGCTCGTCTGGGTTTTCCACATCCCCATTAATAATTACTAGTATTCAATTTTCTTGTTTCTGCCAATCAGATGGTTGTAAAGTAGTAAATTATTTTACTTTAATTTGCATTTCTCTGATTACCAATGAGCCTGAAGATCTCTTCATATACTTGATAGCTATTTGTATTTTACGGTCTGTTTATCATCTGTTCATATCACTCGCCATACTAGCTTCCTCTCGCAGAATATATGTTTATTATGGTATAACAGCGGTTCTCAACATGTGGGTCGTGACCCCTTTGTAACAATGAAAATGCATCCTGCATATCAGATGTTTATATTATGATTCATAACAGTAGCAAAATTACAGTTATGAAGTAGCAACAAAAAAAATTTTATGGTTGGGGGTCACCACAACATGAGGAACAGTATTAAAGGGTCACAGCATTAGGAGGCATTAGGAAGGTTGAGAACCACTGGTATAGCATATTGATACATCCGGTATAGCCAATATAATATGTATTATTTTTTTTTCCCTAATAGGAAAAACATAGATTCATAGAGTTTCTTTCAAGGATCACTAATTATTTCTTATCAAATTCAAAGTTTTCTTATACACACTCATCCTTTATTTCACTGTAAAGTCTTCCAGGATGCTTGGAATCTTTTCTTCCTCTGAGTCTTTTGACTAGATTTTCCATATTTTTTTCTACTCTATTCTTAGTATTTCATTTCAGTTCCATTCATTTCAGTTCCTTCCCTTTTTCAAGGTTTTCATTCAGTCTTTTGGTCCTTTCTCATTCTCCTTCTTCAACACAAGGACTCATAGGTCAACTCTTTTGCTTTAACTTTTGCTGCTGAGACTGAAAGTCTACATTATGACATCGCTATCTGATTGTCTTACCATCACATCAAACTTAGCCAGGTAAGATGGAAATAATAATACCATCTGAAAAAGTATGGCGCTTTTTTTTTTTTTTTTTTGACAAATTACAAACTATTTCTTTTATAAACCAGTTTTATCACTTGTAACCATCACTTCTGTCAAGATGGAAACTCTGATGTACACTTTGATATTTAATTATGTTTTATCTGAGTGACAGATTTGAAAGTTTCTCCCTAGCAAATATATTTTGGATTTGCCCCTTTTCTCTGACACCACTTTCCCCTATCCATTGCTGCCTTCCTCTCAAGATGTTTACCATTTCACACGCAGAGCAAAGCTGCTGTGATTATGGTTCATGTAGTTTTACACAGATACCATATTTTTTTACATGGTTGCTGCTTTATGTATTTCCAGACATTTTTCTAATAAAACAAAATAATGCACAGTGGTATCCTGTATTATTGGAAGAATTAAGCAGTACAAAATTATTTGGAATAAAATATAACATTTCACCTTCATATTCACCTATCCCAAATTACTCTTCCTGTCTCCAGAAGCAATAACAATTGCTGTAATGTCTCCAGAAACATAAACAATTTATGTTGCCAAAAGCTTATGGAGTTCATCTAATCATTTATATGAATGAAAAATAGTGATTATTTTTCTGCATTGCTTATAAATGGTATGATGATTTTTTTATGTGTGTGTGTTTGTGTGTGTATTTTCACTTAGCCCATGTAGGAGACATTTCTATGTCAGTAGACATCATGAATCAGGTTTCAATTTTGCCTAGTGTGGATTGTGGGGCAAGAAAAGGGAACTAAATAAAGGCAGGAGACCCACAAAAGATCTTCACAATAATCCATTTGAGGAATGATAAAAAGTTTGCCCTAAGTGAGTATCAACTAAAATAGAAGAACTGGGTGCCTGTGAAAATGAGTTAGGAGATGGAACTCATAGGGAATCACATATTAATACGAAGTTTGTAGTAGATGACAGATTTCTAGTGTTAGAGACCAGGGTATAAATGGCAATAACACAACAGAAAAGCAGACAGAAGAGACCAGGGTTCTTGACTTTTGGGAGTATGAACAGCAGGCACATTGATTTCTTTAGACTTTAACAAATAGTGAGGAATCATAATTTTAGAATTTGGGTTATGCATGGGAATTTGATAATGGCAGGAGGATATTTGCATTCTAATTCAAAATGCTTTCTTATTGCTGGCAATGTATTATTGAAATGTCTTTATTTATTTTATTATGGCATTATTGAAATAATGCCTTTAATTTCATTATTTATAAAAGCTGAAATAGGCTACACTAGATAAACTGGCTAGAAACATTTTGATGGAAGATAGTGTAAGGCTTGGATGTAAAGCTTTGATTGTGGAGTAGATTTAGAGTTAATTTTATTAGTATATAGTTTTGAGAAATGTTAGAACGGTAGGTGCAAAATCCATACTTTGTGCCAGTGATCCCATGAGGAATCACAGTAGACTAGTTGTTTATATCTGAGGATGGTGAGCACAAGAGTGTTCATGTATTGGTATTTTCTAAGAGGCTAGCCACAGTAGTATTTAAAAATAGGCTTATAGTTTAAGGCAGGAGGGTCAAGAAAACAAAAATGTTGAGAATAGCTGGGTGAGATATTTATTTCATATTTTCCTAATTTCCATTAGAAGAAGAAATTTATAGGTTCTCTCTATCTTGTGACCACTCTTGCCCTGGAAAGTAGGATTTATTCATTTAATTAGTGAGTCTATTATAAAAAACGGGCATAAGGGGAAAGGAAGAGCAGAGAGAGGGAAGGAGGAAGGGGGGTGAGGTCTCAGTGTGTGACATATCTTATACCGTCAATGAATTTAAATGGGCATAAGGAGCTTATACACACTACATTTCTTCCTTTTGGGGAAAATAACTACCTATAGGGAATGTCTCCTCTTCTGTGCCATTTGGTAAAAGGTCCCAGCCCCCCCATAGGGGGACGTATACTTGCTCAGTACTTATTTTGACATAACAGATAAATCTCTCTAGAATGAGACTTATTTTTTAAAATTCAACTAGTCCATAGATATAAGATTTATTCTTCAATATTACCTGTATTAAATGGAATACATTTTTAGAATATCATTCGCTTTCCAGTTTTATTTCTCAGCCTGCTTAGAACATGAGTGAAGGGGGAAACAGTGATACTTACTGGGAAATACCTTAAACCACAACTAATTAAATACTTAAGTCTGCCATTGTAGCATAAGAACAGCCATAGAAAATACATAAATAAAATAATTGTGGTTGTATTTCAAAAAAACCTTATTTATAGCCACTCAACTTTGAATTTTATACAATTTTTAGATCGCTAAATAGTTTTCTTTTTTTAGCCATTTAAAAATGTACAAAGCATTCTTAGCTTGAGTGGGCCAGATTAGGCTCAGAGGTGATAGTATGTGGACTTAAAATTTCAAATATAATATTTTGGTTATTTTCTCTATTCTTTGAGGTTTTAAAGGCTTTATTCTGCCTAAAATAAGCAATATGTACTTACTGCTTGCTATGGTTTGAATCTGTTCTCCAAAAAGACATTTGTACTCTCGATGCCTGTGGCTCAAGCGGCTTAGTCCCCAGCTACATACACCTGAGCTGCAAGTTTGAATCCAGCCCAGGCCCACCAAACTACAATGACGACTGCAACCAAAAAAATAGCCAGGCATTGTGGCGGGTGCCTGTAGTCCCAGCTACTTGGGAGGCAGAGGCAGGAGAATTGCCTCAGCCCAGGAGTTGGAGGTTGCTGTGAGCTGTGATGCCACAGCACTCTACCCAGGGTGACAGCTTGAGGTTCTATCTCAAAAAAAAAAAAAAAAGACATTTATATTTACACTACATTTCATGTGTTGAAAATGTTATCCTTTCTGCTATGATACATGGATAAATGGATTGATGAGGACTCTGCTCTCATGAATGAATCCATGTTGTTCTCACGGGAGTGGGTTTGGTAGGAAAGTCATCTTTTTGTAGTGTTACTGCTCTCTTGCTATATATTCCCCTCTGCTGTATTATGATGCAACAAGTCCCCACCAGATGCTGGTACTTGGCTCTTAGATATCCCAGATTCTGTAACCATGAGCTAAATTAACTTCTGTTCTTTATATATTACCTATCTATGGTATTCTATCATAAAACCAGGTAACGGACTAAGCCACTTCTCTCTGGGCAACCTGTCTCTTCAATCTTCTTTTTTATTTTCTCATCCCCTAATTTAAATATTACCTCTTCTAAAACATTTTTATGGGCTCAGCCCTTGTAGCTTAGTGGTTAGGATGCGGCCACATACACTGAGTCAGGTGAGATCGAACTCCACCCAGGGCCTGCTAAACAACGACAACTGCAACAACAACAACAACAACCAAATAGCTGGGCATTGTGGCAGGTGCCTGTAGTCCCAGCTACTCAGGAGGCTGAGGTGAGAGTCGCTTAAGCATAAGAGTTAGAGGTTGCTGTGAGCTGTGACACCACAGCACTCTACTGAGGGCACCATAATCAGACTCTGTCTCAAAAACAAAACAAAAAAACTTCATGAATTACTTTAATTATAGAATATCTCTGTTTTGTGCTGAGAGATAATGCTGATAGAATTAAAAGTGATAATATTCGTTGGTTTCAACATTACTTTGGGGTCTTGATAAGAGGATAAAGAAGGAATAAATACAAAATAAATTCCAAATTCTGAAAATGTTTTTTTGATACTAACTTTAGTAAGTTATTCTTTGTTAATTTTATGTTATTATTTTTAATGCAGGAAGATAATGAACAATGCATTGTTTTAGTATCTTTCTGTGGACAATACAGAGAAAGCATGGGCTATACCATTTACTGGACTATTGCTTAGGTATAACTTTCCATCACCACAGTTTAGTCCTGCTCTGGTTTGGGCCAAGAGAGAAGGTATTTCTGTGTATTCATTCATCACAATGGCTTTGTAGCAATAGTCTTTTATTTAAATCCCTGTTTTGTCTGTAAAAGACAAAGTACATTCTGTGAATACAAGTTTTCTAGAGTTTTTTTAAAGGAAAGATGCCTTGGAGTAAAATAGAAAATTTTTGAAGAATGCTTATTTTTCTCTGCCTGTCTCCTGAGCACCTATGAAGCTCAGTGATATTTTTAATACTCTAGATGAATCACCACTGCAGTCATGCTTGTCATCTCAAAAGTAAAAATATTGTGTTGGGGAGAAAATTACTTTGTGGAAATATTTTCAATGGTTTTCTTTTTTGCAAAGTGAGAAATGTTTAGTTTTAAACCATTAGATACCTACCACCAAATGAGTCTAAAAATGTACCAATTTTAACTCTCATCTAGTGTGTATCGAATTAACATACAAAATTCTTTAAAAAGCATTTTAAATTCCCACTTTCAGATTGGTTAATCTCAGCTTGTTCTCCATCAGTCCCTATGTTAAAATGAATGGAATGGATATGTCCAAAATCAAATTATTCCTATTCCCATTCTCATTTTTATTTCAACTATAAGTTTGATGTTTCTTTATTATTTTTTTATTTTTAGTATTTAATTAATTGCTCTTTCTTAAACCTAGAAAAATAAATAATTAAATAATCCATTTAAAAAATATGATAGTCTTAATTGTGTCTCCATTTCTTTGGCTCTACCTAGTATCATTGATTACATAAAACATTATTCTTTAATATCACCTACCTTCTCTGAAAATATTGATATCATATCTTTTCTATAGTCCTAAAATACTTAACATCTTACCTTAATTTAATTTTACTAGTCACATTTCTTTTGGAATTTAACTCTTGGCTCCATCCATGTTCAAAGCTTTTCACACAATTCTGACATTTTTTTCAGTATCATTATCTCAGTTAAAAAAAGAAAATGTACTTGAAGGATTCTTTTAAAATAATGGGCTTTAATATACAATGGTTACATATTTTTTAATATTTCAACATGAAAAAAACTGAAGTGAAGAAATGTCAAAAGAAATTATTTTGCACTAAAATATATCACATGCTCTATACTTTCCATATAACAACTTTGCTTCTGTCCTCACTCCCTGGATTCATTTTCCCTTGTCAATAACACCTATAAACACAGCTGTGTGCTGTGTCTCGGAGCCAGGATGTTCTTGATTTGCTTAAGCTAGCACAAGAAGATTTCAAAAAGACAGATACTCCACAAGGAAATCAGCTACTACAAATTTGTTGGCAAAAATAGAGCACTTAGTGAAATTTTTTTTCAAATAGATATTTCTGAGTCTAACTTAGTGGTCATGCTGAAGTTTTTATACTGCTTACAAAGGTAATACAAAAACAGTCTGCTTCAGACTCAAAAACAAAGGTATCAGTTTTGCTCAAAACACGCATGATAAAGCTATTTGATGAATGTACCTTTGCAGTAGAATTTGGTCTGGTAGCACTGTACTACATTGCTTGCTATGTAGACAACAAAACTTAAGAAGATCGAGAAATGAAATTAACTATACTTTGACATTATGTAATTATGTCAATTACAATGCAATGTCAACACAGGCCTGGCTACATATACATGTGTAGGAAATTGAAAGTTATATGATGTGTATGTAGTGATCATTTTTGTTATTTCAGATTAACATGGCATGTAATTATCTTGCTGTTGTTTCTTTTTTGTTTCTTTTTTTTTTATTAAATCATAAACACATTCTTGTTGATATTTTTAAACAGTCATGTGTAACTAATTTCTTCATGTGATTTGTGTTTTAGCATTTTCACATACTTACATATTTTAATCATAAATACCTAATGTAAAATTTTTTTTTAATTCTTGACTGTATAGAGATAAAAGAGAATGAAGATGTAGAGATTCAGAAACATGGACAAAGAAAGTACTATAAATTAAGGACCTTTCTACAGCAATATCTTATTTTATTGTGCTTTGCTTTGTTATGCCCTGCAGATACTGCATTTCACAGATAATTGAGTTTGCTACAAATTGAAGGTTTGTGGCAACCCTGTGTAGAGCAAGGCTATCACTCTATTTTTCTAATAGTATGTGCTCACTTTGTGTTTCAGTCTTACAGTTTGGGAATTCTCACAATATTTCAAAATTTTCTTTTTTTCAGATTTAAAAGATTTAGTTTACAAGAGCTTTCATTTTTCATTATTATTATTTTAAATTTCTGATTGTTGTAGGGGCACATATAATTTGCTTACATGGGCTGCTTTTGTGTAGATAAAGTCAGAGTTACAGGTGTGAAGATACTGTGCAATACAAAAGACTGATTATCAGAACATACAAAGAACTCAAACAAATCAACACAATTTCCATCATTTTCTATTATGGTAATGCGTGACCACTGATCATTATATTATCAATTCTGATTGTTTTTGTGTGCCATAAACAGTGCCTGTATAAGGCACACTTCATCCTGAACATGTGTGTTCTGATTGTCCCAGTGACTATCTGCTTCCTGTCTCTCTTCCTCTTCCCTATTCCCTGGACACAGTGTATGGACGTTAGACCATTTGATAATCCTACACTGACCTCTAACTGTTCAAGTGAAAGGAATCCCAGGTATACCTGTGCTTGTTTATTCTGCTTAAAATGCTGCTGCTCTGGCTCTGATTGGCTTTTTCTTTTCCATCAGCCCAAATGTTCTCTTATGCAGGTGTTCCTTGGGTACCCAACCTAAAGTAACTCCCATGCTGACTGTTTTTCACATTCTTCACAGTCATACACATTAGCATCTAAAACTGTCTTGTTCATTTACTATTTATCTCTAAATAAATCTGTCAATCCCTAGTTAAATTTTATGAAAGCAAAGAGCATATTCCCCCTTTCACAATGTGTAGAACTTGCCTGACACAAAGTAGTGTTGTGCCCAGATCTCAAAATCCCCCACAAAGACCACCAGGGAGCCAAGTTGGATGCAAAAGAGCCGTTTTATTGCAAGCTCGAGCTTGGGCTTCAGGGGTCTCCACTACAAGGGATCTGAGCCAGGAGCCCTGAGCTCTGGAACAGGGGTATTTTTATAGGATAGCATAGCAAAGTAGGCATATACAAGTTAAACAAAGGGATTGCTTCTGGATTGGTTGCCACTGGTCCTGCCATATGGCCCATTCCAGAAGGCAGTTTCTGATTGGACGCCAATGACTCAAGGTACAAAAACCAGCAATTCACGGTGACTCATCAGTTTTGAACAAAATGGCTGATGGAGGTCAAAATGGCTGAACCCTTAAGATGGTGTCTGTCTGGTTCTCTCAGTAGATGCTCCATAAATATTCTCTAATAAATGGGTGGCTGAAATAACTCATTAGGACTGTTCTTGATACCAACTTGTCTGTGTTTGTAGCCATATATAAATTCAATGGTGCATTGCTCAGTTCCTCTATTTTTGAGGTCTTTTAGGGCAAATTTTTATAGTATGAGGGGTTTACAAAAATAGATTTTTATTTTTAGAAGTAATGCTGTAATTTTTTCTCAATTTTTGCTCAGTTCTTTAAATCAGTTGGCAAAGGAATAAAATAGGAGTCTACTAACAGAAACCAGTTTCAAAGAATGAGTTTGGACTTTTCTCTGGGTGTTGGTGATTATGGCAAATATTGAAAACCAGCATTCTTTAATGAAAGACGTATTCAGAATTTAATATGAATGATAAGTTTAATTGGAAAAAAAAAATAGAACAGTCAGAAACCTGCCATTCATTTCCAGATAATTTATAGCCTGTATGATTGAAAATGTTTTATATAAGAATTGAAGGAAAATACACAGGATACTTGGCATAGATTAGTAAATGATTTATAGAACCCACTCTGGAATTTAAAAAAATCTGTTTTGTACTTAATCCTGAGGGGAACTAAATTTTTTATGATTCCTTAGATTATATTGAAATCAATAAAAAATTAGAATGTTTATGAAGACAGTGGCATAGCTAGTGGGGAATTTAGCAGCAGAATAGGAATGAGATTTGTTTTATCTGTTCTAATTTGCAATGCTGTCTAAGAGCAAGTTATCATTGTCTTTTAAAATGTTCATATGATCGACACTAGTGCTGAGTAAATGGGCTTCCTGAGTAGCTTTTTGTTCTACATAGAGAAAATATAATTCAGACAGACCTGCAGGAATAACACCTCATTTTCCAGGGCTAAGCAATGGTTCTTAAATATATGTCCCTAATACCAAATTTTTAATAGCAATGATTTATTGCATTGCATGCTCTTATAAAACTTTTACATTCATAAAGGTAGGATTCTTTACCATACTAGAGAAACCAGGTATGAATAAAAATAGGAGCCAGAGTATTCCTTTGTTCTTGTGTGTGCCCAAATTGTCAAAGCAAGCCTCTAGAGAACTCCTATGCATTAAGAGGAAATATGATTATTTCTATAACCAAGGAAAGGCAAACATCAAGTTCTAGATGTACATTTTTGGATCTGAATTCCCATGATCTTGCAGGATATCTTTAAAAAAAAATTCCCAAAGCTATTCAACTGAATTGTAAAACAAAATAACTAATTTTGCATTATAAAGCTAGAAACCAATGAAATTATAGAAAAGATTGTGAAGGAATGGTATATAATAAAGATGATGATTATGAAGAGGAGGGTGAAGGGGTTAGAATTACAGAAGGTAAAGGGATGTATTACAGCAATTCTGAAAAACAAGAAAAAGGTACTATCATGTGGCAGAGATTTTGATAAATGCCTACAGATTGCATACTAAAATAATAAGCACAGTAATAGCAGGGTCTTCTTAGACAATCATGAGTTAACATATTAAGGAAAGAACTTATGGACTACTGAATCTTCTCCTTTTCACTTTACACAGGTCCAGCTACTCTAGCAGAAATTTTGACAGAAACCCACATAATACCTTTCTTACCTGAGAGATCTTTTAGAGGGATGTCAATTAAAACATTTATTCATACACTCAGCAAATATATATTAGTCTCTATGTGTTAGGCAATGTGAGAACTGCTACAGAAAAAATTTTAAGCACAACAGATAAGGGCATTGCTTTACATAGGAAATGAGATGAGATAAACAGTAAACAAACACATGGAATAATTATAAATCACATACATTTTCAAAAAATATAAAAAGTTTGATGTAACAAAGAGTAATTCTAGGCCAAGTGGGGTGGCTCTTACCTGCAATCCTAGCACTGTGGGAGACATAGGCTGGTGGATCACTTCAGCTCAGGAGTTCAAGAGCAACTGAGTAAGAGCAAGACACCATCTCTACTAAAAGTAGAAAAAAACTAGCCTGACATTCTGGCGGGCCCCCACAGTCCTACCTACTTGGGAGGCTAAGGCAAGAGGATCACCTGAGCCCAAGAGTTTCAGGTTCCCGTGAGCTACGATGCCACGGCACTCTACCTGGGGCTACAGAGTGAGATACTGTCTCAAAAAAAAAAAAAAATAAAATAAAATAAATAAATAAATAAATAAATAATAATAATAATAATTTTAGAGTGAGCCCTTCTGGAGATGTTTCTCTAATCAGGCCTTTCTGAGGGGGCATTAGAAGTTGTTTGAGCTGCGATACAAATAAAATAGCAAGCTCACCATGCAAAGTGCCAAAGGAAAAAAAAAAAAAAAGAAATAGAAATAAATAAAGCTCATCGTAACAAACAGAAAGATTAAAAGCTCAAGTAAAAGTGTCCTGTGTCTTGGGGAGCAGAACAACAACAAAAGGCCTGAGGGGCTAAAGTCTGTCAACCAGGGGCAAGGGTAGAAGACCACGCTGGACAGAGAGCAGATCAGAAAACTCACATTAGAGTTGTCTGAATTTTATTCTACCTTCTACCTGCCATGAGACCTTTAAATGTACAAGTGGCATAATTTGATTTACTTATTTAAAGGAATGTTCTGACATCTATGTGAAGAATAGAAAAGCAAAGGGACCATACAGAAGAAAATTAAAGAGAACCAGAAAAAAGCTGGTATTGGCTTGGGTCAAGAGGACAGCTGTGGAGACAAAATGACAAACACATAAGAACGATGAAATATGAATAGGAGTTTCTAATAAATTATAAGAGGTTATAAAGAGGAAATAATCGAGGATGGATAATATGCTTGAGTGACAATACAAATTTCTGAGATAGAAAAGATTGAGATAATAACAATTTTCTTATTTTGAAATGTATGTGGACAAATGATTAAAGTTTTCCACTTTACTATTTTAAGATTGCTAATTGCTATAGACTAAATGATTGTGTCTCACTGAAATTTATTTGTTGAAAGTTTCCCCATGTGAGGGTGTTTGGATATAGGACCCTTTAGGGGGTAAATGGGTTTAGATTAGGTCACAAGTGTATGGTCCTCATGATGGGATTAGTGTTCTTATGAGGACCAGAACTTTCTATGTGAATTACAGGAGGGCACAGCGTGAAGACTGTCATGTAGCCCTTACTGACAGTGATATATTCTGGGAAACGCATTGTAAGGAAACTTTATCATTGTGGGAATATCATAAGTATATTCTTATAAAAACCTAGATGGTAGAGCCCACTACACACCGACACTAGATGGTCTAGCTTATTGTTCCTAAACTACAAACCTGGACAGCATGTCACTGCACCAAATACGGTAGTTAATTATAAAACAAATGGTATAGCAAAAGTACAGTAAAAATATTTATAACAAATAAAAAATGATGCACTTCTATCAGGCATTTACCATAAATAGAACTTTATCTTTAGTACAAAGACACGTTTTCACTTTATTTTAAGGATCTTTTTATTTCTTCTATAATAAATTAACTTAGTTTACTGTAACTTTTACTTAATTAACTTTTTTATTTTTTCAACTTTTGATGCTTTTGAAATAACTCTTAATTCCCCTTTTTTATTTCTGTTGAGGTTATTAGAGATCTTACTTTTCTGTTTCTGGTTAGTCTGGCCAAAGTTTTTATCAATTTTGTTAATCTCTTCAAAGAACCAGCTTTCTGTTTAACTTGCCTTTCTTGTGTTCTTGATTTCATTTACCTCTTTTCTGTTATGGTTATTTCTTTTCTTCTGCTAGGTGTGGGTTGGCTTGTTCTTCCTTTTCCAATTGCTTGAGATGCTCCATTAGGTTGTGAACTTTTCGTCTCTCTGTTTTTGGAGGAAGGCATTTAGTGCTATACAGTTCCCTCTTA
Organism: Loris lydekkerianus; assembly: GCA_963574355.1. NCBI lineage: Eukaryota > Metazoa > Chordata > Mammalia > Primates > Lorisidae > Loris > Loris lydekkerianus. Next base: position 53,063 of record CAUYPK010046699.1, read on the forward strand.
GAACCCCTAGCCTAAAACACAAACGTATTATAGGGCTGTATAAAAATATTTTCATTCTTTATGTTCTTTTCTATAAGCTTTCTTAATTTTATTATTATTATTATTATTTTACTTTTAAGACTTTCTTTTAAAGGACACACACACATGCATGTAAGCTTCAGCCAACACAGGGTCAGGACCATTCATTTTACTGTTTTCCACCTCCATTTCTTGTCCCACAGGAAGGTCTCTAAGAGCAGGGAAGCACACGGAGTTGCCGTCACCTAGAACAATGCCGCCTTCTGGAACAGCTCCTGAAGGACCTGCTTGAGCCTGATTTACAGTTAACATTTTTTAACAAATTTAATAAGGAGTACATTTGAAAGTAATAAGAAAAATATAGTACATACGATAATATTAAATACTAAAATAATAATAAAACTATAGTAAATAATCCAATAGATAGTCACTGATGATCAATACTCAGTATCGTGTACTGCACATAGTATTAACAGTGGTGCTATGCTTTTATATAACTGCCAGCACAGTAGGATTCTGTACAGCAGCATCATCATAAGCAGGTTAGTAATGCACTTTCCACTATGATGGTACAACGGCTATAATGTCACTCAATAGTAAGAATTTGTCAGCTTCATTATCACCGTATGGGGCTATCATTGTATGCGTGGTTCATCATTGACCAAAATGTTTTATGTGGTGCATGATCAAATCTTCAAACCAGAAATAGAACCCTCACCCAAATGCAACTATAATGACACTATGATCAGTGACTTCCCAGCCTCGGAGCTGTGAGAGATACATTTCTGTTATTTAAGCCACCCAGTGTATGGTAGCCCAAACGGATTAAGACATTAGTTGCTTTCAAGTTTTATGCTTTCCTTTTTTTTCTAAATTAATAGAACCTTGTATTTTAACTATGTGTATGGCTACCTGTTCCCAAACTCACTGATGGATGTGATCATATGACTTAGAATGTAAACATTAGTGAGCCAGTTAGACTTCAGGAATTATCTTAAATAGAAGGAATGTACTCGGCTGGTTACTTTATTTCTTTTCCAAGTTGGGCTGTGTCAGATTAAAGATGTCAAATTCACTGACAGTGCCTCCATCAAGAAGAGGGGTTGATATCCCCTCCCTTTGTAACTGCTACATTTCTAGGAAACTCCCTAGTATTGCTTGATGATTCTGGCTCCTTGTCCACACTTTAAGAAGAAGTAATTGTTAAAATTTTCATTATCAATGGCCGTTGAAAGGGAACTTTTTGCAGGAAAAATGGTAGAGACATGTTAAAGAGCACCTCCACCAACATGACCATGCTCCTACTACTCAAGAATGGAACAAGACAATTAAGCAAAGAGGATATTAAATTGTAAATCATCATGGAAAAAATAGAAATGAATGAATCCATGCAAACTGACAATCAATCAATAAGTAAATAAACAAAAGAAAGAAGGCTGGAGAAGAAACAGTTCTTCTTCACAGTAGAATACCAAGTGATAAAGGTTGAAGAAGTCCTGGAGTTAAAAAAATACCAATTTTCAGTCATCATAAAAAAAAAAAACTTTTAGTCAAATATGAAGGGGGATTTTGATTAAGAGAATGATTTTGCGTAGTATTAGAAGGTCTCTCCACAGATTGCTTGCAACATGCAAAAAGAAATATGGCAACTCTACAGTGGAGAAACCAGAAGTTCTTAATGTGTTGCTCTAAAGTGACATCAACACAGACAGACCTCATCCAATTCTGTGACACCCTGAGGAGCACAGAGTTTACCTCATATAGAAGTCAGACCTGGGATGATGATCTGAATCTGAATGTGAGCGACGTTCTAACCCATCAAGACCTGTCACTAAAAGGAAAAGGCTCCTATTCTTCAAATCTTCACTGTCATGAAAGCCTGAGAAAATGTTTCTGATTAAAGAAAACTAAAGAAGCATGATAAATAAAAGCAGTAGTTGACTTTGGACTGGATCCTTTGACTAGAGAGAGAAAAATGCTGTGAAGAGCATTGCTGACAAAGCTGGGATATATACAGTAGATTACAGAAAGATTATATGAATATTAAATTCCTAAGTTTGTCAGAATAAAAGAGTAAGAACAAAGTGTGTAGATATGTAGACATGTACAACAGTAAAGCAAAAGAGGTAGAATGTTAACAATTGATAAATCTGGGAAAAGGGAACACAAAAATTCTTTGAACTATCCTGCAACTTCCTTGTGAGTTTGAATACATTTCCAAGTTAACAGTAGCAACTGCAGTATGACTTTTTAAAAAGAGGGATTTTGATACATACATGAGATTTAGAGTAAATACCCAAACACTGTGAAGTGATTGTATAAATACATTTCAAAAGTGCACATCGTGCCCCACCCCAGTGGTAATGTTTTTTCTATAATGTATTTTCTTCACGTGCTCAAAATATTGGAGATTTAAATAAAAGAACAAGAAACTAGTTGTATTCATTTGGCTAAAATGCAGAACAGAAAATAGAAACAATGTTAATTATAGAAGAAAGCTATTTTTGAGGAGGTTACTAAAAATATATTACAAGTTAGGAAAGCACTGTGACATTTTCCAATGTTTCTCCAGCACACATGCCAGCTTCATGATTTCACTCTTCAGAAGCTATCAGTCACAGTTACTTTTGCCTTGACCCAAATATATCAAATTTACCAATGATAGCAGATTTTATACTAATTTCACAAAGCAGGGAATATGTTTTAAACTTTAAGGGCTATATATTTCTCCAGCTACGCCTATGTCAATGATAATGTGAAAGCATTGTAGCATTCTTATTGGAAACTAATTCAATTTAGGAGTAGTTGAAAATCAACATCCCTTAAGAAGGAGAAATTATAAAATAGTAAACAGTCACTGACACATCATTATCATCCTATTGGTATGGTTGCCAATGTAAATGCTCTGTATTTTGCAAAATTTTCTGTCTTCTTTATATCTTCTTTCCTATACCCTGAAAATGAGTTCTGGCACATCATTTTCTTTCAAATGTGAATAAATATATATTTAGTTCCTTATCTTTTTAAAACAGACTTTATTGAAATTATTATTAATTATAAATTACAAACAAATGAGACACATTGATCTTCACCTGCTTATGATGTTATTTTTTGAGATCCTGTGCAATTTGTGAGTTACACAGTCAACCTTTGGTAAACTATAGAAAACCAGTTTTTCTTTAATTAAGGTTTTGAGATGAATGTTATGGTATTTGTCTGTACCCTTGATGCTTTTATCTGAAATGGTTAGGGCAACAATTAAAGAGATCTTGCATATTTTAAAGGATGTTATTTTTCTACCAGGTCGTTTCACACTAGGTGTTCATGGAATCTTTAGGAACTTTAAAATTCAAAGAAGGAGAAAATGCCTACTTTAATTTTACACACCATCTCATTCTGTTAATTTAAAATATACGGTGTTTAAAATATACAACACCATATATTTTAAATTAAGTTTAAAAGTTATAAAAGGTTAATCTTAAGGGTTTATTTTAAATTAAGTTTAAAAGTTATAAAAGGTTAATCTTAAGGGTCTGGCTCACAAATCTGTGCAAACACAGGTGACTAATTTGGAGGGTGGAGGAGAAAAACTTCATGTAAACAAATATATATCATTGAAGGAAGTTAAATAAAATTCCTTGGAATATTACAGATACAAATATTTAACAAAATAAATTTACATATACTATAAAATCTTAACCCAAAGCAGAGCATGCCAGACTGGTACTGATGACTCTGTGACATCCACTGAGGTTTCTGTGGGAGGTATGGAAACTAACATTTATTTATTTTTAGTGTAGTGTAAAAAAATAATATCCTTTCCTCATCCACCATAAGGTTCGTGGCTTACATCTCTATAACAAAAGAAAGATTTAACAAGAGAAAAACATAACAAATTTATTGAACCCCAATTTTCCAAGACATGGAAGTTTTCAGAACTAAAAACCAAAAGACCCAGGGAAATTAATGTTTATGGCTAAGTTTGATAAAAATGGAAGTCATACAGAAGTATGATTGGACAAAAGAAATATGTGTTCTAATAATAATGTACTGGGAAAGGGACCTAGAAAAGCCAGATTCTTCTTGGCCCCCAGGTACAGGGCAGGACACCTGTCATATGAAGATTTTATGACCTCCTTTCAGCAGAGATAGGTAAAAACAATTCCTTATTGTCTTAGCTCTCACAGGGAAAGGTGAGAGAAGATCAGAGAGTGACCTTTCTGCTTCTGCTAATTCTTTAAAATTCTAAGGTGCCATGCTTTGGTGGTATGTCTGAGCCCCAGGAAAAGCACTTACTGTGTTCCGCAATAGTGACGACTATTTAGGTAGATGGGTTTCCTTGTTTCTTGCAACCAAACTATGAGCTATTTCTTCCTGCTTTATAAGACATTTTATTTCAAGGGTTGAATTAGTGTGAGTTCATGCACTTCAGAATTGGCAAAAAAAGAATGTTTCCTTTGTTCAATTGTTTTAAGAGTTCTCTGTGAACAAGATTTGTCACTTCTGATAAACTGGCATGTTCCCTGTCGTAGATGAGAGTCACAAACTTGCTGTAGTTTCACTTTGGGCCATGGAGTGGTGGGAAAACTGGAGCTCAGTTCTATGCAGGATTTTGCCTCTGTAACTGACTCCATAGAACGATGTGTCCCAAGACCAGTGTTTGCAAAGTGAGAGTTTGAACTCTTTTCCTTTTTTCTTCAAGTTTCATGCACACTGAGCTGATAAATGTTTCATCCTAGAACAGGGATTAGCAGAGGCTTCCTTCTCTGGCTAAGCTGGTGGCTTGTGTGGGGATCCCCTTTCTGAAACACATTGTACTACAAGGAGTTCGTAAGTTCCAGCAGCCTGAGTCAGATGTGGAAACGTGGTAACATTTGTTCACAAACTGCTCCAGGATGAGATATCTGGAAGGAATTAACTTGTCAGCAGCTGAATTAATTACCTGATTTCCCATCTGATGAATCAACAACCTGATTAGCTAATGAGAGATAATTCAGGTACCAATACAGAAACGGAGATTAGGTGTCAGTGAAAGTGAAGAGGTGGAGAGTGAAGGGTAGCAAATCACACATGAGAACAACTTGAGCTAAACAGCAGTCACGACAGCAAGAAGAAGGAATGAAGTGGGGGAGGCCAAAACCTGGTTTATTGTATACTATTTTTTTTTTTCTTTTTGCAGTATTACTGTTATTGCTACTTGTAGGTTTAATTGTGCACTTAAAAAGTGTGTGTTTAGATCCTGACCTCCAGTATCTATGAATATGACCTTATTTGGAAATAGTCTTTGCAAATGTAATCCAGGTAAGATTATACTAGGTGAGTGTGGAAAGCCCAGAAGTAAACTCTAACATATATTGTAATTCCCTCTCATCCAAGGGGTATATGCGCCAAAACTCCCAGTTGACAGTACCAATGCAGTACCAACGTGGTGTAGTCTATATGCTGTGTTTCCAATATGTGTATACCTATCATAGAGCTTAACTTATAAATATGGCACAGTAAGATATCAGACCAACAATAGTGAATGATAAGATAGAACAGTAACAAAAATATAATGTAGTACAGTTTATGTGACTGTGTTCTCTTTCTTTCTCAAAACACGTCACTGTGCTGTACTTACCTGTCAGACTGCAATTATCCACAGGTAATTTCCGCACAATGCAAAACAGCATGTAAGGGGCACAACGGTACAGTCAAGTAAGTTTTTTGACAGGGACACCAAAAGCACATAGCGGGAGAGGGGATAGTCTCCTCAATAAATGGTGATGTGCAAATTGGATTTCCACATACAAAAGAATTATATTAGATCCCACCATACCCAGAAAGCTGACTCAAAATGCGTTAAAAAATAGAAACTTTAGGCATGAAAGGGTACAAGTCCTGGAAGAGAACATAGGGAAAAACCACCTTGACACTGGACTTGGTAATGACTTTAGCCACCCCCTAAAAGGCAGATCACCTACAGAAAAATCTGCTGGAGTTGCTCGTGGGACATGTTGTTGACTTTTGTGCCTTATCTGTCTCCACCCACCTTTATGCTCTGAAATAGCAATGTTGAAGTTGAGGAGATACAACTTTTTCAGCTTGAATTATAGCCTGTTGCCCGGGCACACATTTTAGATCTTAACTGTCTACAGAAATTTTAGTGACACAACCTCTTATGTGATTCAAATTTTATTATGGTGTCTATTTCCAAGTCTCTGGCATTGTTCTGAAAGAGCTGGTGTTGGAGACGATCTAGGGCAAGTGAACATAGCAGAGAGCAATATTTGATCTGTTCAGTTGGAAATTCATTTCTCACCAGTATCCCAAGTGGTCAAGCATCCTCTGGCTTTGGGTTCCTTCACCAATTCACATGCCTTCCCCAACATTTCCTCGTTTCTTTCCCCCCTTTTTCCTTCTGTCCTCTTGCCACTCTGCCTACTGTAAGCCAAACCCATTCATTCTCTCTGACTTATTTGAATTGCCAGTGGTTATTCAAAGTTTAAGTCCTATTTTTTTTGCCTCTTTAATTTTTTTTTTTATTAAGTCATTTGTACATAGATCATAACTACATTTATGCCATTATGGGATCTGATGTGTTGATTATTTGTGCAAATTGGAGTGCTTACATACTACTAATCAGTATAGCTTTCGCCTCATTTACCCACTTACAGCATTAAGACATTTGTGTTATACACCTGATAGATCCAACTTGTACTTGCATTGTGCTCTACAGGTGTGGTCCTCCTACTAACCCTCCCTCTATCAACCTGCTCCCCTCCCCTCCCCTCCCACTCCCCTTCCCTCCTTCATCCTAGGCTATAGTTGTGTTTCATTCTTCATATGCAAGTGTAAGTGATTCTAAATTGGTTTCACAGTAGTACTGAGTATATAAGTCCTATTTTTGGAACTGTATCTGCACTAAATAAAAGAATACAAAAGAAAATAAACAATAGTATTTAACATGGAGGAGCTGCTCGTGCTGCTACATTCATGTTGGGGCACTAGGGTGATGACAATTATATGGAGGTATAGATTAGAGTCCTGAAATCAAAGCAAGCCTCACAGGGGCCAGTGAAACAGAGATGAAACCGAGGGAACCTCGAATGGGAAGTAATTTGCTCTAATTTGAATTCTCTATAGATTCTAATTAAAAAACAAGAAAAAAGAAAAAGAAAAAACCCTTTATAAGTGGCGAGGAGATTTGAACAGAAACTTCTCCAAAGATGACAGATGAATGACCAACAAACACATGAAAAAATGCCATTGTCTCTAATCATCAGAGAATGGCAAATCAAACCCACTGAGATATCATCGAACTCCAGGAAGGTTAGCCCACATCACAGAGTCCCCAAACTGCACATGCTGGCGTGGATGTGGAGAGACGGGAACACTTTTACACTGCTGGTGGGACTGCAAACTGATGCAACCTTTATGGAAAGAAGTAAGGAGAATTCTTAATGAATTAAAAGTTGATCTTCCTTTTGACCCCTCAATTCCATTCCTAAGAATCTAGCTAGAAGAATAAAAATCATTTGACCATAAAGACATTTGCACAAGAATGTTTATTGCAGCTCAATTCATAATTGCTAAATCGTGGAAGCCACCCAAAGCCCCATCAACCCACAAATGAATCAACAAATTGTAGTATATGTATACCATGGAATACTATTCAGCCATAAAAAGATATGTTTACCTGGATGGAATTGAAACACATTCTTCTTAGTAAAGTATCTCATAAATATCCAATGCTCAATACTAGTATGAAACCAATATGTAAACAATTACATACTCATCGGAACAATAAAACACAAATATAGTCTAGTACAGGAGCAGGGGAAAGTGGGAGATAAGAGGAGGGAAGGGGAGGACAGTTGGTAGAAGGAGGGAGGGCAAGGGACCGTATCTCACCTAATGTGCAAGTTGTAAGTGTATGCAGCATGCCCTCTGAGTGAGGGGTTCTTTTACAACTGGAACTTTACCTGGGAAATGAAAACAATGTAATCTAAATTTTGGACCCTAATATTAATTTTAAATTAAAAAATTAAAAATTATAAAAAGGAAAGCTCCAAATTTTACTCCAGTTTTAAGCCATTGGTGAAGATAATTTTTATGAAAAGGTTTAGGAATCCATGATTTAACATATTACTTCTTTGTGAACCAGATATTCAGGGTTTAGTTTTGGCTCAAAGGCTACCCTTGTGAAAATTTAGCCAAGGCTGTGTGAGGCTTAACATAAGCATCTATAAAATAGGAAATAACGCTCTATCTCAAAAAGCTTGAGATCATAGATACAAAGATCTGCAGACATTTGCTCTCCATGTATATTTATTTGTAAGGAAGAAGGGTCTCTTCTACCTTCCATCCTGAAAATGTAACGCAGGAGAGAATTCAGAGAAGATAGAATGGTGACAATGTCCAAGGGTGGCACTTTGAAAATGAAAACCATTTTCCCAATCTTTGCCTCAGTGATACCTAGAAATGTGAGTATAAAGGAATCTTCCTTAAATATGTAAAACATGTTTAGTACAGGCAAACACAGAAGGAAGCATCTTTGACAAAAAGACTTTCTAATTTTTCTCCATGAGTTTTTGTCCTTTTCTCTCATTCTTACCCTCTATGCTGCCATTACAGACGATATTTTAGAGATATGATTTAGCAAGTATATTGCCAAATATAATTGAAGCAATTATATATATGACTATATAATGCATGTAAATATAAAATATTATCTATCGTTACATAAGAAATATTAATAAAATATAGCAATCATGTTGTTACTGTTGCAGTAGATTAAGCACATAGGAATAACAAAAAATATCATTTTCCACAAAAAGAACAAAACATCTTCATTTATTGCCCATCCAAGGATAAGGAGCCCAAACTCTTCCAGCTACTACAATCAAATAAACCACCTTACCCATGGTGCTCTGTTATTGCAAGTTCCTCACCACTAGAACTGATGAAGAGAGGATCATTGAATAGTTATATAAGTACAATTAGTTCTGAAGCTTATGTAGTCTGTTAAAAAAAAAAAAAATAAGATGCAGAATGAAGCTCTTTTTCAAGTAGGTCACCTGCATATAAACATGAATATATACACCTGTGTATATAATTAAATGAAATTGAAATAATATGGGGCCTCTGGGAGAACTAGCAAGCTGTTAAAGGAATTCCAATTGTTTTCTAAAGAGAATTAAACTTCATAAAAATAGAAGGCTTTGTGAAATATGTATTGCAAAGGATACATTTTTTTCACATTTACCTATTTAGCTAATTATCATTTCCATATGCACACACACACTCATTCATACATATCCTGCCCAAAAATTATTCCAGGAAAAGCATTTCCTAGGTATTTTTAATCTTAAACTGTATGTGAACCTAGATTTTTTTTTTTTTAATGGAAAGCAAATTTTAAGTGAAATAAAAATAAAGGGTGTTTATCATTCCGTGGTAGAAGAAAACATTAATAAAATGTCACTAGATATTCATACCAAATTTATACTTTGCCTAGAGGTGGTAATGGTGTTGTTGCTTTTCATTTTTTGTTTCTGAGAGAAGGAGTGGGATACTTTTTGGCCACTAACCAAAGATATTTTCAGACTCATACTATGTCCTCCATATCTACACTTATGCTTTTTATTCTTCACACCATTTCCTATTTCTATTTTTGTTTCCCATCTGTATTAGTCAGGATTCTTCAGAGAAATGGAACCAACAAGATGCACATATGTATATATACAGAGAGTTATTTTAAGGAATTGGCTTATGCAATTGTGGAGGCTTGGTAAGTGCAAATTTTACCCAGTAGACTGGCAGGGTAGAGATTCAAACCGGAGCTGCAGTTAAGTCCAAGGGCAGACACAGCCCTAGTAGATTTCATTCTTGCTTCAGGGTGGTCAATCTTTGTTCTCTTAAAGCTTTCAGCTGATTAGATGAGGCCCAAACATAATGTGAAAGGTAATCTACTTGACTCAATAAATGACCACGGATTTAAGTATTAACCTCATCCAAAAATCACCTTCCCAGAAACATCCAGAATGCCATTTGACCAAATATCTGGACTTGTGGCCAACCATGTTGATCCATACAATTTCTCATCACACCTTCTACTGAAAATAATTGTCCTTCCATTGTCATTTTTGATTCTTAAGAAAATGCTTTTTAAAATGCACAATGGTGAATGCTTCTCTGTGATGAAACTATATCAGGTTGAGACTATTACTCAATACTGATTAATTTAAATTCTAGATCTGCTGTTCTGTAGGTTTTTTACCTCAGTGAAATTAATTACTTGAGGCTTGATTTTACATCTGTAAAATGATCTTTCCACTAATTCACATTTTATTGATTTGTTACTATTTGACATATATACACTGAATTAGTGGTTTTCTTTATTTTTATTTATTTATTATTTATTTATTTATTTTTTGAGACAGAGCCTCAAGCTGTCACCCTGGGTAGAGAGCCATGGCATCATAGCTCACAGCAACCTCCAACTCCTGGGCTCAAGTGATTCCCTGCCTCTGTCTCCCAAGTAGCTGGGACTACAGGCGCCCGCCACAACACCTGGCTATTTTTTGGTTGCAGCCGTCATTGTTGTTTGGCGGGCCCAGGCTGGACTCAAACCTGCCAGCTCAGGTGTATGTGGCTGGCGCCTTAGCCACTTGAGCCACAGGCACCGAGCCCAATTAGTGGTTTTCTAATATCTCTAAGATAAGAACATTCTCTTCAAGCAACTTTTTTGCTTGATAACTTTTAACAAAATTTAAATTTGTATGATACCTAAAATGTTTATTATATTATTTTCCTTCCAATACAATTAGACTCATTCCAGATTTACTGAAGAGTCAAATCTATTTTCCTTTTTTAAATTTTCCTCACTATTTATATTTTGAAAGGAGAACAGAAAAGAAAGATGAACACTAAGTAACATTACCATAATAGTCTTAATAGAACAAAGTTTAAACTGTAACGAAAATTGGAGATTATCTTTCTCAAAAATTAAATTTCAACCCTGGCTGACTGAGATCTATCATAGAAACAACTTCTTTTAAAGGGAATGAAGAGACGACAGAGTTTCTTGTGTTCTGCTTAAATTCCAATTTGATCCTTTGTGTCTTTTCTCTCCTTACTTTCTGAGGGTGACCAGTGCCCTTTAAGAAAGGTTACATAAACTAATGTTTTAGTTATAGTTTTTTGATTAATGAGCTTATCTTAAAAATTCAACATAGAGTTCAGATTCTTTGCTATTTAATCTTCCCCAAATGGTCTATGTTGCATTGTGACTACTCTTTTGGTGAGAAATACAATGAGATTTATATATATCATAGATTAAAAAACAACAACAACAAAACACAACACTGTGAATGATAATCATAATGCCACTATTGTCATTATTTTAAGGAGTTATCACTGGGAAAAAGCAAAAGTCGATTTTTGATTTGTTAATGAATAGAGAATTTCTTTTCAAAGACATTTTCTTCCCATTCATTCTTCTAGTGGTACTAAACAAATGTATAGTCAGAAGAGAAAGGTACATTTACTCAATACTTTTTATTAAATAAGAATGTGGGCATAATTTAAAATGACAGTCTTTAAAGTCTTTATCTGATATGTAATATAATCACAAGTTAGATGAATAAATATGAGTATAATTTAAGATAAAAAATATAGAATTCTTCTTATGTGTTCATATAAAACATTTATATATGTGATTAATCACATGTATACCAAACAGATATCCCTCCCCACTGAACAATAATTTAATTTTATCTCTTGGTCAAAAATCATTACTCTCAGGTTTTTCAATCACAAAACTTATACATGCAGAAAATAATCAACAGTTTTACTCCAGAGCGAGTGCAAATGTTTTTATACAGCTCAGTTATTAACAATAATAACCTCAGCACAATGCATTTCCAGGGGAGTTAATGACAGAGGTTAATGGCCCAAAGCAAAGTCAGCCAGTCATGAATCCCTAAGAAATGCCCTGTGCTTTGATCATTACTGCTTCATTACAACATAAAAGTAATCAGAAGCAATTACAGTTGGAATTATGGGAACAGTTCAGCCTTGAAAATTAACTGTTTCTGGCTTGAAAGTTGCTGAAGATCCCGTTGCTTCCAGTGGATTTAGTCTAAACAATCCTGGAACTCAAAGAATTGAAACAAATGATACTGAGACATGATGTGATCCTGAGTGGCCAATATTCCTGTTGAAACCAGAGATGTGGCTGGCCTAGCAAGGAAAATGAAATGAGCCTATGCAAATAAACTACCAAGCCAATCGACCAGAACTTGGAATTTTTAAAGAGTCATTTACTCACGCTCCTTTGGCCTTCTCTCTGCCAGATTTATTAAAGTATAATTGACATAAAATTGTATATATTTACAGCATACAACTTGATGTTTTTGAATATGTATATATTGTGAAATGATTACCATCAAATGAATTAGCATATCCATTACCTCGGATAGTTACCATTTATGTGTACGCGTGTCTAGTGAGAATATGTATGTTCTACTCTTAGCAAATTTCAAGAATATACTAACTATTGTCATCATGCTATACATTAGATCCTCAGAATTTATTCATCCCGCAGAAATGAAGGTATGTATTCTTTAATCATCTCCTCATTTTTCATATCCCCACACCAGTCACTGACATTCAACCAGTCTGACGCTCTACTTCTATACGTTTTTAGATTCCATGTATAAGCAAAATTATGCAATATCTGCTTCTCTGTGCCTACTTATTTAACTTTTCATAATGTCTTCTACATTAATGTATGTTGACACAAATAAGGGAATCTCCTTTTTTGTGAAGATGAATAATAATTTCATTGTAATATATACATCACCTTTGTATTATTCGTTCATCCATCTATGGAGGACACTTGGGTTGATTCCATTTCTTTATTATCATGAATAATATTGCAATGGACATGGGAGTGCAGATATCTCTTCCAGATACTAATTTTATTTCCTTTGAACATGTACTTAGAAATGAGATAGATGGATTAATTGGTAGTTCTTTTTTTAATTTTTTGAAAACCCTCCACATTTTTTCCATGATGGCTGTATAAATTTATATTTTCATGAACAGTGTAAGAGTTCCCTTTGCTCTCCATCCTTGCAAACTCCTGTAATCCTTTGTGGTTTTGATAATAGCCATTCTAACAGGTGTGAGGTGCTATCTCATTATGGGTTATTTTGTAGTTCTCTGATGATTAGTGATGTTGAGCGTGTTTTCATATACTTACAAGCCATTTGTATGTTTTCTTTGGAGAAATATCTATCCAGGTTCTTTACCCATTTTTAAATCTTGTAATTTTTTTCTTGCTACTGACTTCCTTATATATTTGGGCTACTAACCTCATCAGATTTATGGTTTTCAAATATTTTCTCCCATTAGTAGGCTTTCTTTTCACTCTGTTCATTGTTTCTTTTGCTGTGCACAACTTTCTACTTTCGTGAAATCCCATTTGTCTATTTTCACTTTTGTTGCCTATGATTTCGGGGTCATATCCAAAAAACTATTGCCCAGGCCAATGCTAAGAAGCTTTTTCTTCCTTTTTTTTTTTTTTTTTTTTTTTAGAGAGTTTTATAGTTTCACGTTTCTCTTTAATCCATTTTGGGTTAATTTTTGCATATGGTATGTGATAAACATCAAATTTCATTTTTGTGTGTGGGTATTTAACTTCTCTAACTCTATTTATTGAACAAACTGCCCTTTATCCACTGTGTGTTCTTGGCATCTTTCTCAAAGACTAGTTGACCATAAGTATGTGGTCCGTTAGACTGTAGTCCTGTTTATGCCACTACCATACTGCTTTGATACAGCTTTATAGTATATTGTGAAGCCAGGTAATGTGATGCCTTTCAGCCTGTTCTTGTTCAACACTGCTTTGGCTGTTTGGTCGTGCTTGTTCCTCATAGAGAGTGCCTTCTACTTATGTCTTCAGGTGGTGAACGAATAAACAAGCCCCTTTGATCCTCTTTTGTAAGGGTACAAATTTCATTCATAAGGGTTCTGTCCTTGTGATTTAATAATGTCCCAAAGGTTTCACCTCAAAATGCCATCACTTTGGGAGTTAGTATTTCATCATATAAATTTGGTGGGGGGCACAAACATTTAGACTACAATAACTCCAAAACTCATTTTAGGGGGCCAGAATTACCCTGAATCTCAAGCCAAACCAGGGCATTATGTAAAAAGAAATTTGTGGACAAATGTCTGTGATTAATGTAGCTGCAAACTTCTCAATGAAATACTAACAAACTGAATTCATTAGCCATTAAAGTGCTAGCATACTATATCAAGCAGAATTTGTCTCTTTAATGTGAGGATGGTCTAACATATGCAAAACATTAACTGTGATAGGTTAACAAAATGAAGGTTATAAGTCATACGATCATATAAATACAGAAAAACACTTGAGAAAATTTAACATCTTTTCAAGATAAAATCTATCAAAAAATAGGTATAGAAAAAACATATTTTAATACAATCAAGCAAACCCACCACTAATATCATGCTCAATAATAAAAAATCAAAAGCTTTTCATTTAAAATCATTTAAAATGACCCACTCTCACTACTTCATTCATTTGTAGTCTTTGATTTAATTCTATTTAACTCCACATTCAAGGAGGCCAAGTACATTTGATTTCCAAACAATTCTAACAATTATTTGTCTCTTTTAATTTTGTATCCACATCTCTAGTTAATTTTTCATTCAAATTATTTTAAAAGACTACCTAGCTTTTGTGTTTCTCAGTCTACCACAAATAACATCTCTGTAAGATGGATTTTTTTTTTTTCAAAGAATAGAGCTTTATTTTGATATAAGGACTATTAAGTGATAGAAAAATAACATTGTTGCTATAATATAGCATTGTCATTCTTCTCAGTGGCCATTTCCCATTCATGTCTATGTTAGAAAAGCCTACAGTTAGGATCATTCTTACTAAAGTTGTAATATTTCTTTTTTTTGTCTATTAAATATATATATATATTTATTATAGATAAAAATATGCACCATAGATGTGGGCCAACCCTTTTTCTCTATTCTCTCTCCTCCTTCCAGTTAGATAGAAAAATCTAGTGGAAACACTTGGGCTTTGGAATGTCAGATAAGGGTCTGAATCATGACTTTAGTGATTATATATGTGACAGTATGGAAATTATTTAACTCCATTTTTTTTATTTCAACAGATGCAGGGAGTAGGAGTATTGTTTCTTACACGGATGAATTGTACAGTGCTACATCAGGGATTTAGTGTACTCGTATCATCAGAATAGTGTACATTTATTTTTTTTATTAAATCATAGCTGTGTACAATAATGCATTTATGGGGTACAATGTGCTGGTTTTATATACAATTTGAAATACTTACAACAAACTGGTTAACATAGCCTTTATGTTAAAGGCTTCACCACACTTTATTGTGTTAAGATGTTTATATTCTACACTTAGTAGATTTGACATGTACCCTTGTAAAATGCACCAAAGATGTGGTCCAACCAATTACCCTCCTTCCACCTCCCTGCCCCCCTCTCGTCCCCCTCTTCTTTCCCCTTCATCTTGGGCTGTAGTTGGGTTATGGCATTCATATGAAAGTGTGGGTGCTTGTACATTGGTTTCATGTGTACATTTAATCCTTCCCTTCCTATCATTCCTTCCTCTTGGTTTCCAGGGTCCATTGTATCTCTTTGTTATTATTAATATAAATACTTATAAGTGAGAACATGTGGTATTTGCTTTTCCATTCCTGAGACATTTCACTTAAGATAATGGTCTCTAGTTTCATTCAAGTTGCTGCAAAATAAATTATTTTGTTCCTTTTAAAGGCTGAGTAGTGTGCGCTCATCTGTGTGTATCACATTTTTCATTTTTTATTTAATTTTTTAATTAAATCATAGCTGTATACATTAATGCATTTATGGGGTACAATGTGCTTATTTTATATACAATTTGGAATGCTTGCATCAAACTGGTTAACATAGCCTTCACCTCACTTTCTTAATTATCGTGTTAAGACATTTATACTCTACACTTAATAGATTTGACATGTACCCTTGCAATATGCACCATAGGTGAGTTCACACTAATTACTTTCCCTCCATTGAAACTCCTCCCTCCCCTACCCTCCCCCTCCTCTTCTCAACTTCATCCTGGGCTCTAGTTGTGTTTTATCTTTCATATGGAAGTGTGGGTGATTATATATTGGTTTCATAATAGTACTGAGTACATTGGATACTTTTTCTTCCATTCTTGAGATACTTTACTAAGAATATATGCTCCAGCTCCATCCATGTAAATATAAAAAAGTAAAGTCTCCATCTTTTTTAAGTCTGCATAATATACTACAGCATACATATATCACATTTTATTAATCAATTCAGGGATCAATGGGCACTTGGGCTTCTTCCATGACTTGGCAATTATGAATTGGGCTGCAATAAACATTCTGGTGCAAATGTCTTCGTTGTAAAGTGATTTCTGGTCTTCTGGATATATACCTAGTAGAGGAAATTGCGGGATTGAATGGCAAGTCTACTTTTAGATCCCTGTGTTCTCCAAATTTCTTTCCAAAAGGACTGTATTTGCTTGCATTCCCACCGGCAGTGCAGAAGTGTTCCCTTTTCTCCACATCCATGCCAACATCTGTAGTTTTGGAATTTTTAACTCATCAGTTGATGGGTCCTTAGGTTGATTCCATGTCTTTTTAGTTGTAAATTTTACTGCAATAAACATTTGGATGCAAGTGTCTTTTTAGTGTAATGACTTATTTTCCTATGGGTAGATACCCAGGTAAGGGATTTCTGGATCAAATAGTAAGCATACTTTTAATTCTTTGAAGAGTAACTATACCGTTTATCACAGAGGCTGTACTAATTGACATTCCCACAGTGCATAATCATCCCCTTTTCACTGCATCATTGCCAACAATTATTGCTTTTTTTCTTTAACTTTTTAATAATAGACATTCTGACAGGATGAAGTGGTATTGCATTATGGTTTTTATTTGCATTTCCCTGATGATTAGTGATGTTCCACTTTTTTTTTTTTTTTTCATGGTTTTTGGTCATCTGTATATCTTTTTTTTTCTATTTTTATTTTCATTTATTTTTATTTTATTTTTTTTTTCTTTATTTTTTATTGTTGGGGATTCATTGAAGGTACAATAAACCAGGTTACACTGATTGCATTTTTTAGGTAAGGTCCCTCTTACAGTCGTGTCTTGCGCCCAAAAGGTGTGGCACACACCAAAGCCCCACTCCCCTCCCTCCGTCCCTCTCATTGCTCTTCCTTTCTGATTTCATTTCATTTCTTTTTTTTTTTTAAGCAGGAACTCCACTTTCTTGCATCAAGCAGCCGCTTATATAGAGCGTGGGGAAGGGGCTGGGAAAAAAGGCGGGGGATGAAATGCGTGACAGGGTTGGGCCAATGGCATGGTACCACCTTGGCTGTATCTAGGTAAAGGCAGTTTCAGGCTGGGCCTTGCTGAGTCATTGCTAGGTGGAAGTAGCTCGATGGATCTACTTCTAGTCAGGCTCCAGAAGTTGCACTAGGCCTCAGGCACATGGCAGGGCCCAACAATTCCCTCTTTTGTTTTTTGTATGGGGGATAAACATAGCCCCTGTCTTATGTTGCCTGCTCTTGCAGTTTCAGTCTTACCCATCATGGGGATACAAACATCAATGGTTTAGTCCCTGTCTTAGGGTGACTGAATGCAGAGTGTTCTTACCCGTCTTTGGGTACTATGAATGTAATCCACCATGCAGCCTCTCCATATCCTGTCTTAGGTTGTCCCAGCTTTGGGAGTCTTACCCATCATTGGTGCTATGGAGGGCAATGAAGAATAATAGTTAGATTCTTGGTTAATGAGCCGGTGATATTGGACCTCGACCTGATTTAATTGCCCCTAACCTTTTTTAAGGATGCAGGGCCCAAAGGTGAAGGGTAGAGAAGGGTAGCAGGGGAAGAAGGTAGGGTAAAAAACCATGTAGACCCATCAACAGGGAATTTTCTAAAATTTCTTTTCTTCTCTTTTCTAGATCTTCTTGGAGTGTTTTGATCTTGTTTTGCACGATCTCAGATCTGTTGGCATAAAAGTAGCACTTCTCCTGCAAAAATAAACAGATGCCTCCCTTTTTGGCAGTTAA